>VXBW01003232.1:183447-254304 GCA_013400375.1 Thinocorus orbignyianus | reverse complement strand
AGGTGGGTGGGTGGGTGGGTGCAGGGGGGGATGGATATGATGGGAAAGGGCCAAACGCCTCGTTCAGCGCCACCAACGCCAGGTCTCCGGGCAGACTTTGCTCGGCGCCGGGTCCAGCACACTGCAACTGCAACACAGATTATTTATTCATGAAAAGGCCGTGCTGTCTCTTGGGGTTTATGGCAGCGGCCGGGGCTGTGTCCCCTCCCGGCTGGGCTTCTGCGTACCTCGCTCCTCTCCCTTCATCACCCAGCGTCTCAGCAGGGTCCTTCCTATCCATCGGGAAGGTGCAAAACAGCAGGAGGCCCTCGCCAGTCCTGTCCGCAGGTTTATTTATTTATTTATTTATTTTCCCCCTGGATTGCTGAAGATGTGCAATCCTCCCCAGGCAATGGTGACAGCTCGCTGCGTGCCTCCAAGAGCACGCGGGGTCCCTGTCCTGCCACGTACCCCCTTGTTTCTAAGCGTGCCAAATATTTGCAGCATCAGCGTGTGCATTTATATATATATATCTATTTGTATTAATGCACAAGTGTATTAATACACAAGTATTAAAAGGGGGAGCTCTGTTTAAGGAAAAAAAAAAAAGCTAAAGGATGCTCACAAGTGCCTGTAAAGCAAAATCTGGGCGATGTAGGAAAACACAGTTCCTCCGGGAAATCTCCAGTAGGACCGCCAGGCTCACCAGCTTGTGTTTCCACCCTGCCATCACCACTGGTGTTACTGGAGTGCTAGTTTTGAGCCAAGACTATCAGCTCAGATTCGAGACCCGGCTCAGCCAGGACTCCAAGGAAAAGAAAGAAAAGAAAAAAAGAGTTGTATAAACCCTGGTGATGGAAACTCCCAGGATTTAGGCAGGTGCTTCCCCTCTGGAAGGGATGGTTACCCTCAGTACCTGCCTCGGTTGCCCACCTAGTGGGAAGTTTCAGGCTGCGTCTTCCCACTCAGGTTGTTTTTTCCACATCGATGCGTTTTCTTCTCCGTCCATTGAAACACATCACCACCCTCACCGGGAAGAAAACCTTCCTCTCTGTCAGAGCTGGAAGGAAGAGATGCAATCAGAGTGGGTGGAAATTTTCCCACTGAAGCTTTTTTTTTTTCCCCCGTTGAAAATGTCTTTTCAAACTACACTGAATTCCTTTGTGAATGCAAGAACTGTTCTCATTATACATTGGGGTTTTTTTTGTTTTTTCTCCTAAAAATCCCACGCTTCAGGTACTGCATTTTTTGGAAACTGCAAACTCCTTTTTTTTTTTTTTTTTTTCCATGGAGAGAGACTTTGGGTGGAAACCCCCAAACTTTCCAAGAAAAACACTACAACTGAAGTTGCTTAAACACATGTAAAAATTTTGGCAGAGAAAAAAAGACATTCCAGCCCCTTTCTGTTGTTTTCTCAGCAGTTTTACATGGTTGTAGTAGTTTTATACATTAATTGGCATGTTAATTAATGGCCAGCTATTCCTTCAGTGGAATCCAGTGGGATATAGAGACCAGAGGCCAATGCCTCTACATGCACCAAGGTATGATACACCTCCGACCAATGCAGAATGCTGCTCCAAATAAAATAAGTCTTTAAAATAAAAGCATGTTTAATGGTACCTGGTGAAAAAGACATTGCTAATAACAATCTGCTGAGGCAGCAGAGAGAGCAATGAGATTCACTAGTGACAAGCGCTAGTGCAGGGCTATCAGGATGGTGAGTGGCTTTAAAATGAGTATTATTTTGGGAACAGCACCTTTGTTTCTGACGAGGGGCTGGTTTCCACACTAAAGATGTGGCCACGTGTTACATCTTCTTCTGTTCATGACCTGACTGAGGTTTTGTGGCGCACCTGTAGCCTGTTTTGTTGCCCTGGCGCTGGAGTGAAGGGTTTGGTCAAAAAGGACCATCTTGGTTTTTAAAGGGTTTAAGATGGGCTTCAGGAGGCTCAAAAAAATTACCGAAAACCATGTTAGCAGCCAAATAACAAAGACTATGAGAATACAAGATAAAGGGGCTGGATGGACGATTACAGATGCCAGGATGATCACTGCTTACCACGTGGCCAACCGTGATGCAGCCACGCTGCTGTCGCTGAGCCTATCCCCAAATAAACTAGGTTTTCCCAGTCTTTATCCAAAGGTCAGGATTTAGTTGAGAACAAAAACTTGTGCCCTACCATCTGCAGTCTTTAATGCCTCGGGGAGTCCTTTCCAGACCAGTTCATATTTCCCTGGTGCTGCTGGTGTGCAGGAAGATGAGGGAGAGGAAATCCCAGATTAGATTCACACTAGCCCCAAATACCAGTGGGTTTTTCCCTCTGGAAGATGCTTTGGCCACTGGCAAGTGCCAAGTTGACCTCGGCAGATGCTGCCATGCTGGGGCCAGAGCCAGGCTGCCCTTAAACCATAGTGGGATTTCTCTGGTACCTCTGGAGACATTCCCCTGAAGAGTATGGATGGCATTAGATAGAGCTGCTAATGGATGTTGGGGAGCGAGACAACATTTAGGATAAAAGAATAATGATGAAAAAGTACAATAAAAAGCAAATCATCTTATGGTAAGTAACTGAGGGTGGATGGGGGAAGACAAAATAGCAACGGGCAGTGGGAGCGATGCAAAATACAGAGAATAAAATTAGCACCTGCCTATTCCTGGTGTGCCTTGCAGACGAAAATGCTGGTGGAAAGGCACAGATCTTCAGTGGATCACATCCTGCCCCTTTGTGCAGAAACTCACCTGACAGAGTGGGGCAGGGCCTGACAGAGCAGCTCAGAGAAGGATGGGGATGCTGGCAGGCAATGGGTTCTCGTGCACAGTGTGGTCCAGAAAGACAAGTGCAGGGCATCAGGAAGGTCCAACCTTCGCAGAAAACCAGCTGGGGAGTTTGGCTATGCTTAAGAAGTTAAAAAACCTGCCACAGAGCCAAGGGAGAGGAGGATTAACTGGAGGAATCCATACGGCTCCTGCATCCTCAGCGTGAGAACGGCAGGATGTATCTCTAAAAGTCCAGCTGCCCAGAAAAACATCTCCAGCATCCCAGGAAGGCGGGTAGCTTTTTCTGGGAATTTGATCTTGCGAAGCACAACAGAGGCTGGGGAGAGGAGAAGGAGGGACAGCAGGATGGCCTCCCCAAGCCCCACTGCGAGGTGCGATTCGGAGGCTTCTCAACTCAGTGGGCCACCATCTGCAGGAGAGGATATTTTTTTGGCACTAGCAGCAGGGCTTCACAGGACCTCACAAACTACAGGCGGCTCCTGGGGATGCCCAAATGATGCTGAAGGGGAAGCACATCAAAGCCATCTTTAAAAAAAAAAATCACCTCTGTTTCACAGGGAAAGAAAGGAAAAAGGCAGCCAAATGTGGAATTAAATACCAAGTTGCTTAAGCAGTGTAGGGAGGTTTGTGTTTTCTCAGGATGAGTCTATCTGTGGTGGAGTTGCAGAGCTCAGCTGACCTCCATCTCAGAGGGGAAAGCTCTGGCCCGCCAAGGCAGGGGCACATTGGCCTGAGAACGTATGGAGCAGGAATGAGGGCACCCGTCTGCACTTGCTCCAAAAAAGAAAAAAAAAATATATACAATTGGGAAATCACAGGATGCAAAGACAATAAACTGCAGTGGCAAAAACCACCAGCAAAAGGTGGAGTTGCTGAATACACACCACAGCCCTGCTTCCAGATTTCTCTGGCCAGAGCATTGCAGCCCTGTGCTACAACCACCTTCTCCATTTAATTTCCACTCATGCTTGGAGGTCTTGATCTGCTGGTCCTGATCCACATCCCAAGTGGCTGGGAGCAGATATCTCCTTCTCCTGAGCATCAGCTGTCCCAGGCTGGTTCCAAGTCATTAACAACATGGAAATCAATATCCCAGGAAACAATGACGCAAGAAAGGGCTGCAGCAGACTGCCATGGAGGGACTCAACACAATGCGCCTCCTCAAGCAGCCACGTCCATAATATCTAATAAAAATCTTGTGATCACTGGAGACTTCAGACCGAGCGACGGATGCTGGAGGTCTCGAGCTGCTGGTATTAAAATATCCTTAGAATTTCTAGGGGGAAAAAAAAGAGAGATAATTTCCTAATGCAAAAAATATTGCTTCCAGCAGGAGGAAATTGAACATTTGACCTCAGCTTGGCAAGTGAAGATGAGTTTCTCTCTGTACTAGGCACAAGTGACCACTGCTTGATTACATTTGTTATGTGCAAACGAAGTAAAGCTCGAAACAGCAATATGTATATATATATACTTGCCGCTTTAAAAGGTCCCATTTCCCAAAGCAGAAAATAATTACAAGTCAGATCAATTTGGGAGAAGACTTTAAATGAAAAATGTGTTGAAAAGGGAGAAGCCTTTAAGAATATTTTACCCAAAAAGCAGCAACGCAGACAGAAATCTTTGTTAAAAACACCAACATGGCTTGGAAACGAAGTGAAAGAACTGCCAAGACTAACACATAAAATATAAACACACAAAAAGAAGAAAAGGGAAACTGTTAGTAATTAATAGACCTCGGAAGCTGCGGAAATTAAAGACAGGAGGATATTTTCCAAGATTTTCAAGAAAAGGAGATTTGCATTAGCAGTGGGCCAATACTACACGGAAATGGGAGATTTATTGATAACGTGGAAAAGGCAGAAATGCTCAGCGCAGGTTTCTTCCTGTTATCTGGTGGAAAAAAAGACAATGTGCTAATGAAATACTTTCCCAGAGTACACAGGGGGTAAGCTGAGCAGCAGGCTGATGGAGCTTGATATTTTTAAACCAGCAGATCCAAATAACTTGTGAGAGTTGCAAAGGAGGTGGCCAAGGAGCTGTCGGGATAGTTAATGGGGATTTTCAGTAGGTCTTGGAACAGCCATTGAAAGTACTAGAGGACTGGGAAAAAGCCAGCGACCTGCCCACACTTGAAGGGGTGAACAGGCCATTGCCGCTTTTAAGCCTGGGAGGGATCTTGAACAATTTCTATGACCGTGTGACCCACCTTCTGGATGGACAGAAGGCTGTGGATGTTGTCTACCTGGACTTTGGTAAAGCCTTTGACGCCGTGCCCCACAGAATTCTCCTGGAGAAGCTGGTGAATCATGGCATAGGTAAGTGTACTCTCCACCAGGTAAAAAACTGGCTGAATGGCCTGTGCCTAGAGAGTTGTGGGGTCTGGAGAACAAGCCATATGAGGAGAGGCTGAGGGAACTGGACATGCTTAGTTTAGAGAAGAGGAGGCTGAAGGGATACCTCATTGTCCTCTACAATTACTTGAAAGAAGGTTGTAGAGAGGTGGGTGGTGGTCTCTTCCCCCAAGTGAATATGGAAATGGTCTGAAGGTGTGGCAGGGGAGGTTTAGATTAGGTATTAGAAGGAATTTACTGAAAGAGTGGTCAGGCACTGGAACAGCCTGCCCAGGGAGAAGGTGGAGTCGCCATCCCTGGAGGTATTTAAGAAATGTGTAGATGCAGCACTTCAGGGCATGGTCTGCTGGTCGAGATGTAGGGGTTTTAAGTGTGTGTGTGGTTGGAGTCGGTGATCTTAGAGTCCTTTCCAACCATGACAATTCTGTGATTCTGTAATTATTGGAACCACTAATGCTGAACTTGATAGATGGAGAATTGAAAGAAGGTGAGGTAATGAGTGGCAAAGAGGAGTCTGAGGGAAATAGGCTGTGGTGAGCTCACCATCTTTCACTGATGAGGCTACAGGGATGTTAGTTAGAGAGAATCATATCCATGCAATATCTTGAGCTTTCCACACAGTCCTTGGCTTGGGCTCATGCAACAGATTGATCGGAAAACAATAAAAATTCAACAGGGCCTGCATTAAATAGATTAAAACTGCATAACTGAGAGGGCTCACAGTGGAATTGCAAACGGTAAGTGAGCAACAATGGAGCATGGGTCCAGCAGCATCACAGTGAGCAGCTTTGAGCTGTAGCCTACATGGCTGAGGTGAGGACCAAGGTCTCTGAACATCCTCCCCATGGCATCACCACATGCAGAGTAGCTAAATGCTGGGGATTAAAGCAACTCGCAGCAGCCAGAGGGGTGGGAAAATCCTCAGTGGTGTGACCAGACTTGATATGGGTGTTTTTAAGTTAACAGGGCACCTCCTTCCCTGGCTCATAAGTTTCTTGAGGCTTGCTCCCCTTTGCCTGTCCCTCCTGGGCTTTTGCAGGCGGCACAGCCACCACCTTGCAAAAACCAAGCCCAACCGCCAGGGTATTGTCAAGGTCTAACAACATTAGAGTGAAATATGCAGCTGTGGAAACTAGAATTATTTTCATTTTTGCTTCCTGCTCATTTCCTCCCCCAGTTAATTGAATTCTAGGCGTATACAATCACCTGATGTTGTCCCCAAGTTTTCTCTTATCTACTTGGTCTCTAGCTAAATTACCCCCCAAACCAATTAAAGAATAGAATGATATTGCAGCAAGCAGGACTATTGCTAATCTTCCGGTAGATTGTAGCTTATGAAAGTGATCGAAATGGCTGGAAATTACATTACTTGAAGGAGGTTGGCCTTCGAGTTGTAAGCAGCATTTTTCTTTTTTACTATGTGGCCATTTCAACACTAATAATCTCTAGCAGGTCAACAGGAGTCAAGACCTGGGTTAACCAGAAAGAGAAACTCCTGCGTGTCCTTGGGTTTAATACCCGTTTGCGAAGAGCTTAGGAGCAACAGATAAAATGTTTTGAGTTTCTGCAATAACACTCGTTGTCTCAGCAGGGAAATGGGTTTGCAGAGAGAGGAAGGACGGGGATGGCTAATGGGCATGTTACAGGCATGTGTGCAATAAATTACCTCGATTGTCTTCTTTGTGCCGGGCATGGGCTAAATGCATTTACTGGTCACTGAATGTATCGCATTAACCTGCTGCATGCAGTATGTGTCTGTTTATCCTGCCAATTACTGCAAATCTAATCAGCTTTAGCTGGGTAAAAATAGAGCCAGTTTCCGTGTGGAAATCAAGAGACACAAAAACAGCAGCAAAGAAGCTGATCCTGATCAACCGAGCACATGAGAGGGAAGATTGGCAATACTGGGAGCATGAGATGTGTGATGGTGCCTTGTGGCCAGATGGATCTTTTCCTCCAGACCTATGTTCTCCCCATCAGGCAGCCTGAAGAGGGGAGCTGAGGGGTTTCCTGCATGTTTCCTGCACCATCTGGAGTGAAGGAATAAGGCTACAATCAGCTGGAGTCAAGACTGATGCAGAGGGGCAGAGGTGTGCAAGAGGGATTTTATAGTAAGTAAGGGCCAGCGATAGGGGCTGTTTGGCTTTCAGGCTACAGGGAAAACCCTGTTGCTGCAGGATTAGATAAATTGGTTGCATTTGGATGATGACCAGATTTGAGCTTCTGTGAGCTGTGGAACATACCCAGCAAGTGTTTTCAGTAAAATCAACCTGCTGTCCTGTGTGAAGGCCCATGAAGCAAATACCATACGAGGAGAAAAGGAGCAGTATATGGCTCTGCAGGTGGTGGCATCTCATCCACCTTCCCTCCCTCCACCCCTCTGTGATGTCTGCTGAAGGACAGAGGTAGCTTTTATCCACTGTGATGTTGGAAGCAGAAAAATAAAGCTAAGGGAAAACAACGTGATTTCCCCCCCAGGATGTCTCATTTCCTCTTTTATTTTACTGGCTGCCCTTCAAAAAAATAAATACATGTCGAGCTGTTTGTTCATGATAAAACCCAGATCCTTCTCATGGTCACCATTCTGCAAGACACAGCCTGCCACACAGAGTGGCCCTGCCTTGCTCTTCTCATGGCAGGTGGCAAACCTCTGCAATCAGCAATATAATAACTTAATTTATTTGAAGGGTCATGGCTTCCCCAGCCACGCACATCTCCTCCTGTTTTCCACCCCACTGCTCTCATGGAGGGCTGGCGCACCCCTTGGCACGCCAGAAAGCCCGAGGTGACTGATTTTCCATAGCTGAAAGATGCTGGTAAATAAAACTGAGGTAGCCAGTCTTAACCAAACGCAACACGGCCTTTATTTCAAGCCTCTGAATTTTATGTCTGAGACCAAGGAGCGGGAACGCTGGCGATAATTAAGGGACATCTGTCACCCGCGCGTTCCTGCTGGTTTTGTCAGGAAATGCGGCTGACATAATGTGAAGAGGAGAAACCTGCTTTGGAAAATGACTTGGCATGCTGGTTTCCATCTTCATCACCACCCTGTGCAAAGGCTGATGGTGGAAAGGGTCAGAAGAACTAACGTGGGGCTCATTGCTCCCTCTGTCCCACATCAGTCTTGAGACAGGCTTTAATCTGCGGGAGATTTAAAAAAAATAAACAACTCAGAGGTGGTTGTTTTTTTTTTGTTTTGTTGCTGTTTTGGGGGCACTTGGGATGTTTTCTGGAAAGAACATGTTTTTTTACCAGCTTTACTTAACAGCCACAGAAAGTCATCTTTTTTTTTGATTTGGAAAGCTCTCGTAAGAACTCCAGGGCTTACAGAGCTGAGGGTTGCAAGTATTGGCCAAAATGGCTTTCCTTTTTGTTTTTTCTCAAGCTCTCAGTGATCTGAATTCCAGTATCTGATTTTGCCAATGGGGAAATTGCAGCAGGGACCAATGCCACATTTTGGGGAAGGTCACACAGAAAGGCAGCACCGCTGCTGTCACACACTCACAGTGAGAAAGAAACACTCGCTCCTCTGGTCAGTCCCTTTGGAAAAAGTGCCGCTTTTGAACCCTGGGATCAGGATTCCCTTTTGATGGAAGAAATAAAGCCCATTCCCAGTTTTCAAGGGAACCAAAGATTATGGGTGCCCTGCAGCAGACTATGCCATGGTGCAGCCATTCCTGTTGCTAGCACTGACCATAGGATTTTTAGGCAGGGTTTTCCTCTCCAGAGAGTCACCTGCACCTCACTAGCCACAGCAAAGCCAAACATTAAGCTTAAAACCATGGACATTCAGGCATCAACCAAGTGAAGAAGTAGTTTGGCACCTGATTAGAAAGAAGGGATTACATTTTCAGTTTAATGGAGATGCTGATGTACGAATTTCTATGTGAATAATGAATGTTTGGAAACGCTCTGAGTATTGCAAGTGGTAAGGACAGTGTATTTTCCTGTGTTCTGGAAGCCAATGGCAGCAGTTCCCAGAATTGTTTGGACTGTAGCAATAGGGATTTATAATTCATAACAGAGAAGAAGTGTCTTTCATAGAAGCAAGAAGACACAGTGATGTAAAAAAGTTAACATTACTCATACTCTTTTCTTCTGAAATACTGTCATGCAAGGGTGTTCAAGGACCTAATTTTCTGGGCAGATAAACAACTCTGGAAGGATTTACTCCGTATTTGGTGTAGTTTCTCAGGCAAGGTTTCTTTCTTATGGCCTGTTTTGCAGGGAATTTAAGCAGATGCACTCTGCAGTCTGGAATAGTGTATCATCTAGACTGCCTTAACACATGGAACTCCTTTCCTTCCCAGAAGCTGGAGTAGAAAGCTATGCTACACATTCCATGCNAAAAAGAAAAAGAAAAAAGGCAAAGCACAAAACAAACCTCCACAAAACTCAAAGCCAGATTCACAGGGTTTCAAGATCTGCTTAAGGAATCAGCAAGCAGGATTCAGGAGTAGTTCACAACAGACTGTATTACATGGTACCTAATAATATGGGATAATCCAAGAGGAAAAGAAAGGGTGAGGGATAAAGGAACATCACCCCAGAACAGCGAGACATTTAGAAATCAAGCCACGAGAATTCTAAACCAGCAGATTAACTCAGCTGTCACTGTCAAGAGACACCCCAGGCACAAAGCATGGGAGGCAGCAGGGATGAAGAAGAAAAGGGTATTTGAATTTTCACTGTGATGAAATGCACACCTTGGTCCTGCCAAAACACAGCACATGGTGCTGATAAATCCCATTGGGAACTTTTCTGAACTAGGGGAAAATTTGGATTTGGACTGAAACTCCACTGCTCCTCCCAGACACAAAGGAATGAACAGAGCGTCCTGGAAGGAGCACAGCAGGGTGCCACCTTCCCTGTCCTTCATCTCGTCCACTTCTTACCCAGTTTCATATTCAGCCAGGAATACAATCCTCTTTGGGTTTCACCTCCTAGAAAGTATCTTCTCATAACCACCCCACGCTCCTCCTTTACCTTTTGCTCCTATTTACCAGTATTACTTGACCCTGCCCTCCAAATTTCCTTTGTGATTAAAGTCACCTGGATTTTCAAGAGCCTGTGGATTTTGGATAGTTAATTCTGGAAGGTCTCAGACTGGAAGTCAGTACTGAATGAATACCTGCTTCAACTTCTCACTTATCTTGAATGCCCCAGGGCCTGCCAACTTCATTAGGAAACCAAAGAACACAGAGAGGTCTGAATTTTTTAAGTAAGGGGCCCAAGTCAAACTGGAGTGAAAAGCCTCCAAGTTATTTGCTGAAAGTGAAAATTTGGAAGAAATTGGCTTTCAAGTTACATGCAGGCACCCAACTGATTTCCACAGCTACTGAAGCACTCATTTTTGGTCTTCATCTCCAAAAGAGCTGAAATTGAGTTGAAATTGATCCTATGTGCTTGCACAATGCTGTGGAGTTCTGCGGAGCATCCTTTGCTCCTACTGGCATCCTACAGCATCCTACTCCTACGCTGGCAGCACTTGGCCCATACAGGATTCATCCCTAAATCCGTCTACAAACCTCCAAAATTGCAACAGCCTGTTTTTCCTGCTGGGGAGAGTGTGGTGGAGGGGCATGTCCTAAAAACGGGAAATCACATCCTGGGAAAAACCAGAAACATCTGCAATGAAATCCTGTCCCAGCTGAAGTCAATGAAGGTTTCGTCACGAGTTTGAACAGGGCTGGGATCTCGCTCCGTCTGCAGCAGGCGGCTGTTCTGGTGTCCCAAAAAGACCTCTTTAAACAAGAGCAGGCTGCCCATGGTTTTCATCAGGCTCAAGTATTTCCTATGTTTATTTTCTTGGCCAGGCCCCAGGTTTGCCAATTGCTGTACTGTAGCTCTGCCGGCCGGTGCTGCCTCCCATGTAGTCAGATGTCAGGAGTATTTCCCCTTCCTACCCTGAACTGCTGAGCCGTGCCGCTCAGAGCTGTGACTCCCACCCCACACTCCTCCCCAGATGCCTCTGGTTTATATTTACTCCACAAAATGCTTAGGGATCCTTTTGGGAAGACACACGCTCCAGCAATGTAAGATAACACCATCTCCCAGTGGCTCTGTCCATGAGGATGTGACTGCAGCCCCGGCAGTTTGCTGTTCCCATCCCGTGAAATCAGAGGTACAAGAGGGACTTAAGTCTTGGGTGAAGGATTTCTTCTTGCCCCTTAGCCACAGTAGCAAGGGAGCAGCTGGAGACAAGCTGCCCATGGAGGTCCACCTGAACTCTGCATGGGCTGCCTGTGAACCACAATTTCCATCCTTGTGACACCAGGGAAAGCACCGTGACCAAAAGAATGGCCTCAGCAAACGCCAGCACTTGGCCAAGCAGGGTTTTATTGTAAAACTGCTGTCTCAGACAAGCCACTTTCTCCTTTACTACCCCTGTTTCTTCATCTGTCAGCTAGAAATAATTGCCAGCACATGATGCTAACTTTTGGGTCCAAAAGGACCCATTTCCTCCCAGAGCCGGGGGAAAAAAACAGGCTGTGTGCTGGCTGCTGACATTGTCCTCATTCACCTGGTCATAACACTGCTTCTCCTGCTTTATGCTGAAATCCCAGGCAGGATAGCACAGCTCAGGCTTGCTGATGGGGCTCAGGGTCAGCCCTTCATCCCATCTGCTCTGAATCACCCACTGTGGCTGGGACAGGAGCAGACGGCTCCAAACCCTAAGCCATTTTGGCTGAAATCCACAGGAAAAGCTGTCAGCGTGTGACACAGAGCCAAGCAGCGCTGGGATTTGGGATGCAGACACACCACCCTTCCCTTCCCAGCGCTGCTTTCACCTATCACTTTCCAGTCACCAACTCCAAATCGCTTCATATCTCCAGTTAACTTCCCACCAGAGAGCCCCATGCTCCAGAAGAGCCCTGTGACGGACAGGCAGACGGGGAAAGCGAGGCACAGGGACAGACCTGCCCAACATTGCACAGTGAATCACTGCAGAGGAAGGTCAAGGACAAAGATAACTCCTAGTCCAAGGCTTCATCTTGCTTTTCCCACGTGTTGGCACCAGGAAGAGGGATCAGTGTCCCATGTAGCCACATCTCAGCTCTTTCCATTGGTGGCCTTGGGGGCAGGAAGAGCCAGGGTCTCCACACTGCTGGGACTGACTGACTGATCTGAATAGTTTCACTAAAACTTCTTCCACAAAACTATAGATCTTTGAATTGTTTTTCCAAAGGTTCAAAAACCAAGGAGGAGACTTTCATCATGCTCTGCCCGCACTTTCTCCCAAAGTCCGTATTTCTTTTCAAACGCCTAAATTGGGAGGACTGGGTTGCTTTCACATTGTAAAATTTCCTCCTATTTTTTTCAGTCTCATGCTGTTAAAACTGATCTCCTAATTTCCTTGGATTGTGAAATTTTAACCCTGTAGATGATGGTTGCTAATAATTTAGCAACAACTATGTTGAGAAGTGGAGACCGAGTCCCGTTGGTTATTTCGGTGATCAAGCACACAGCATTTTGAGAGCTGGAGACCTGTGCACACCCCTCCAACCATGAAAGGGTCAAAGATACTGCTGGGTGTCTGCTGTGTAGGGCACAGACCTGAGGCCAATCCAGTTGGTAACTGGGTGGTTTGTGCTGCAGCTGAAGTTGGGTGATTTTTAGCAGACTCAGACTTGAGGATAGGGACCTCATCCTTTACTGTCTGTCCTCATCAACAGACCCAGAGCATGGCGTGTGATAAACATACTATATTTTCCAGAGCATCACCCTCTAGATCTACCAACTGTGATTTTTTTCACTTTTTGTGATTAATGATGATTTTCTATTTAAGTCTAAACAGCGCCTGGAATTCCTTTGCAGCATGGAGATCTCATGCTCTCCACGTTCACTTCTTCAAAACACTTCTCTGCCCCGTAAAACATCCACTGTGCAGGTGAGATCCAGGAGAGACCCCTGACATTTCACAGTCAAAGGGCTGGGAAGTGCTGAAGAAAGGTTTTCCTTTTCTGAGAAGGGACTGATGATGCAGGGACCATCCCTGACAAGTGTCAGTCACCCATTTTTTCTTATAACCATCCAAAAGGATGCCACAACCCTGCATATATGTATTTTGGGTCCAATCACCCTGGTTTTCAGGTAAAGCCAGCTCTTTGCATGTCCATCCTCTTGTCACTACCTCCTATAGAGCAACAACATAAACTGGGGAACGCTGGACTGCACCTGAGTCTCATCAGCGGCACATGAAGCCCAGTAAAGACCTTTCCCACCCCCAGGAGATGTTCCTGGTCACACACAGAGGTGTGAGGAGCGTTCCGTCTCATTGAATTTGCTGTGGGCTGTCACCTGCCGATGTGCTTTTGATTTACAACTGCCACATGAGCTCTTCCCCATCCGCATTTCATCACGGCAGTCAACTTACTTTAGTTGGCCTGGCTGGGCAGCACGAGGATTGGGTGCCCAAAATGGGCATGGATTTGCCTGGTCCCAAAATGTCCAGGGCAAAGTCACGTTTGCCATGATTTCTGGGGTCTGCAGCAACAGTAGGTTCCTGGCACCCTCTAATGGAAAAGATAAGTCACTGTATTACCATTCCCCCAGCCTGCGAGTCTCGGCTCTTGTATTTCTATTTTTAATCTAATATCATGGCAATAACTTCTAGCCAGGCACGATCTGCCCCGTGCCAGCACGGACCCGGAGAATGTGCTGAACAAATGTCAAGGCTGCTCTGGGGAAGGGGAGGCTGCCTGGTGATCGCCCCCTGAGCCCTGCAAGCCGGCACGCACAGGGATTGCTGCTTTACTTATGGAAATGCAAGGCAATAGCTAATCAGCTCTGACATTTGTGCCTTGTTCGCGAATTTAATCCGCATGCTACCGGGCTAGTCATGTTACACTGCCCGTCCTTCCCTTTCCCCCTCCTCTCCCTTGGCCACATCAATAGGGTGGCATTTTTCAGGTCTTTTTTTTTCAAGCTTGGCAGCCTGGAAGCATCTCAAATCCCTGCACATTACACTGGGGTCTGGAGCTGGTATGTGAACAGAATTACTGCTTGAATTATAAGGTGTTTTTTTTAAAGGGTAACTTTTGCTAGAAAGTGACACCCATAGCCAGAGAAAGAGAGCTCTGCTCTCCAAAGATTTGTCCCTGCGTGTTGGGGACACCTGACATTTAGAGACATGGAAAAAGTCTGGGTGGTGGTGAGCACAGCATTCCTACAATGATCTGGCAGCTTTATGCAGCCCATGGCCAGGCGAAGGGAACATCAAGATGCCGCCTCTTGGCATCTCATGCATGAGCTTGAGGATCCCTGGATGGACCATGGGGAAGGACTGGCTTTTCCTTGGGTGGCTCAGCAAGATCCCTGCCCCAGGTAAAGCATGGCACTTCTGCCAAGGTTGAGTCTGCCCATCGCTGACCTGCCAATAGAGGATGCAGAGCGTAAGTAGGACCCAGCCCATCGATCATGCACACTATAATCATGCACACTCACCTCTGCACACTATACCCAGAAACAAATCAAATCATTTAACTAACTGTTTAACACAGCAGAATCTAACTTCCAGGGAACACTGATCCACGCCAGTCTCAAAGTTCTGAATTTACTACAGCGTGCAGGAGGTTTGCAACCTTAGCTGGATAAGGGGATATTTCCCTTGGCAAAAAAACCCCAAACTCCTAAAAAAACAACGAAAGCAAAGGAATAAAGCAAACTGCCCTGGGCCTGGTAAATGTGCCGCTGCTGACACCAAGAGTTTAACATCCCCATAGCTACCTGTGCATCTTTTGTCTCACAGCAGAGCAAAAACCAGGCTGCAAAGTGCCAGAGCATAAAAAAGGGTAGAGGACCAGTATGCCCTGAGGGCTGAGACCCTCGGATGTATTTTACTGGTAAGTTTAAGGCACAGTCAAACACAAAGCTCTGGAAGTGAAAGCGAGTACTCAAATTGAGCAGGTCTCTTCTAAAATCCCTTTAAAATCCTTTTACTTTTAGAATCCCAGTTTCCACAGCAACAAGACACAGAGCTCTCTGCAGAGTTTAGGGCTATAAATAAACCCCAGATCTATAGTTGTGATATTAGCTATGAGGGCTTTAAAAAATGGCATGTGGTAATGAAGTGAAAGGATCAGTGCTGAAAGGAAACAAATTTAACGAGGAAAAGATGGTTCCTATCTCGGTTTAGAGCGTAGCTTTGAACAAAGGAAAACCGGCCAAGCCCACCTCCTGGTCTGATCCTGCCTTTTCTAAGGGTCGTATCGATTTCAATCGAACTGTTGGAAGCGGCGCCTCGCAATCTTCGTTTTGCGTATGTTTAAACTCTGTGTTTAAATGGTCATCTTAAAAAATAAAAATAAAAAAAAGGAGAAATGGTCATTAGCCGTTGTTTTCACAGCCTTGCTGTTTCGGGGGAGTGATTAAGCAGCTCACACTGGGCCAGATTTTAATAGCCTTATGCATATTGAACCCTGCCTGTCATCCCAGTGACTCCACTGGTTCTGCCTTAGGGAGCGTCCTGATTTAGAAAAGGACTTCTATGTGTGCTAACTTTAAATATATATATTTAATCCTAATTGCTGCTCCGAACTGGGAGCATTGGCTGCTGCGGGACTGCCTGCAGGGGAAGATGCTATTCCCTAAGACGCAGTCAGAGGGCAGGAATTTGGTCTGCTGGATCTGAAGAAGTGCTGTCCTTACCCCTTGACATCAGCGTATAAACAAAGACGCAATCCCATAAGGAAAGATAAATATTAGCTGTGTTAGAAGCAAAGAGGAAATTAAATAACTATCACATGGGATAAAAAACAAGCTTGTCAGGGGAGAGAGAACTGGTGGTTTTGAGCTTGCAGAACAGATTTGTATACAGTAGTGAGGAGGAGGAGGAGATGAGGAAGGAGAAGAAAGGAAACACAAATCAAAGAGTTATTTGGAGTTTCCTCTATTACAGACAGAAGGTCCATGTTATTCTAACAGATGTACCGCATGTCACCAGTTTTCTGGTGTTTGTTATTTTAAGGATGGTCTTAGGAAGAAAATAAATTCTACTCTAAGGCTCCTTTTTATCCATTTTAGGCAGTTTGTGGAGAGGAGCCCAAGAGTAGGGCTGTGGAGATTCCTCCAGGCTGAGCTGGTGGGACATCCTCTGCTCTCTCCCCAGCAGACAATTGCTGGGAAGGAAACCCACCCACCTTGACTTGGGTCAGGCTGGGGCAGAAACCCATCAGCAGCACCATGGAGATGCGTTGCTGCTGCTCATCAAAAGAACTGGGGGAAAAAAAGACGTCTGTTACAACATGGATGTACTTGGACAAAATCGAGGCAAAACCTGTGTCTCCATGCAACTGGGAAGCTGCTGCCCTGGCCAGCGATTCTCTGCACAGTCCCCAGTGAAGACACTTCTGCCTTGAGCTGGGGGAACAGAAAGGCTCTGCAGCAAGGCCAGGGTGTGATCCCTTCAGATTCAGCCTGGGATCAGAATGTCAGTCTGGGTTCTCCCTGGCCCCATCACCAGCAGGAAAGTATGTGGCTGATGGTCTGCAGTTGTGCCTCTCCAGATGAGCTGGTTTTGCAACCCAGTCTCCCATGAGCAACCCCAGAATCAGGCTTTGCTTCTCCTGAAGGTGTTGGTTTGCCCATGGTTAAAAAAAGCAAGAAATAATATATGTTATTCTGGTCACTAGCCCAAGTGGTCTGATGGAAAGACTGAAGCAAGACTGTATTGTGTGTTAGAAATCTGAAAGCAGGACAAAGCAGTCTGCTGTTAAGGTGAGTCCTACCTGAGGCAGCTCCGACAAAAGCACAGACACCAGTTCGAACTGGTGTCTTCTTCTAACATTGCCACGTTCACAGCCAGACTGCGCTGTGGGGACCTTTTAGAGGGAAAGAAACACCATAAACATTGTCTTTACACAGGAAAAAAAAACAAAATAAAATTAAATGCCCAGCTGCAAGTTCTGAGCTCCAAGTGCAAATATTTAATCCTTGCACCTTCTGCCCTAGTGACATTTCTGGACAGATTCATGTTTTCTAAAGGGCTTCCAAGCTTCTGTGCTCCTTGGTACCACCCAGTCAGTAAAAAAAGCAAAGCAAACGGAGACATATGGAAAACCTTTCCTTTCAGAGGGAATATTGGGCATAAGACACACTCTGGGACTGGTGGTGCTTTTATTTCCCTGTGATTAATTGATTATCGCATGGAAATAGAAGTAGTCCTTTTAATAGAAGACACAAAAAGTTGGAATCAATAAGCAATAGTAAAAGAAAAAAACAAAGGCACTGCAGAGGAAGCAGGCACCAGGCCCATTCTCTGAGGGCTCTGTCTTGCTCCCACTGAAATCAAAAGGAGTTTTGGAGTTGGCTGCAGTGGGAAAAGGAACAGTCCTTAAGGCACTAATTAGTACAGCTGGCTGAATAATGCATAATGAACAGTTCATTCAGCTAATTTCATCTCTTTTTCTATTCATGAATTGCCCGCGAACCAATCCCAATTTTCTCATTTTGGTCGTCATTCAGAAGTTATTTGTGGGTTTCTTCAGGAAATCATCCCTGGCGTGCAATTCCAGTGTGCATCCCAACACCTAAATATCAGACATTTGCAGAGGGGGGTCTGAAGTGTGGGGCCAGCCGGTAGGGCAGGTGGCATCATCTCTCTGGCCCCAGCTGATATTTCTGTAGCCAAGTGTACCATCAATTTCAAATGTTGCAAAGAAACACCAAACTTTAGATCCATATTCGGTAAATACTTGTGCATGCTCCTTTTCTTCCTCATGCCTTCTCCTTCAGCATTTTAAACAGATCTAGCCACTTAGTGGAACACTGACCAAAGGCAAGGAGAGGAGGGATATAATGTGAAAACACCCCCAAGGAACATCACTGGAATAGTCAACTAAATACATCCAGACTTGCCTTTCCAGCTGCAGTGTGATTTGGCTGTAGCCAAGAGTAAATGAACATTGTGTAATGGATGAAAGCTGGAATAGGCCTGTAGACAGGAGAGGACTATTCCATCCCGGGTCACTGCATGTCCTCCCTGGGCAGCCGGAGCAGCACCCTGAGCACAGGGAGAACGTTGGCTCCAACAACCCGGACCTCGACGTGGCAAGCAGCTGTGCAAGCTCAAGTGAAAGGAAACTGAAAACGATTGCAACACACCCCTGCTTTGTAAACAGTCATCCAAAACGTGACTTTCCTGGGCTCAGATTGAAGCAAGGAAGAATTCAGAGCAGGAATCAAAAGGAAATAGCTGCCCTGTGGCGTGGACTGAGGGGAAAAGAGGGCTGTAGCTTCAGCAGAGGCTGAGACATCCCTGTCCCTCCAGCCATGCGGAGCAGGAGAGGGGGGGACAGGCCAAAGCACAGGCAGGGAAAGACAGGGAAAACCAAAAATGTTTCTTTTGCAGCGGTTTCCAAGACGGATGCAAGAAGTACGGGAAAGGAGCCTGGGGAAGCGTTTTTGGCAGCCCTGGACTGTGGATTTTCATGCTGAGGGAAGCCCCATGGGGAACCACGCAGAGCCAGAAGGTCTGCCTGGCTTCTGGGGCCAAGGAGGGATGTGCCAAGGCTACCCTGCAGGGTCGGGGACACAGGGGATGCGAGGAGAGGGAAACTCAGGGCTGACTCGCACTTTGAATTTTGAAAGGTGACAGATGAGGCAGGACGGTGACGGAGGGGGGACCTTCACTCAGGGAGAGGCAAGTCTATCCCTTGTGCCACCAGCTGGAAAAATAAACAACAAACCCTGAAAAATCCCTATTGAGGGACACGTCTGTGCCTGCCGGAGTCTATCGGCAGAGGGCAGTGACACTCGCAGGCACACGTGTGGCACACACCCGACACACATCTCTGCCAGCCTTTAATCCATTCCGCTTTTGCCACTGTCACAGCAAGGACACCTTCCACCTCCCCTGCCCAGTTCGGTGTGTTACTGGGGAGGCATTCTGCAAGGGATGCTGCAGGCCCGACATCTGGCCTCTTTATATATTTTTTTTCCTTTTTTTTTTTTTTCCTTTCCCTTCCCTTTTCCCAAAGCCCACGTGATATTTTTCTATGCGCTTCAAAGCCAGGGTTTGTTTGTTCAAGAGCTCCAGCTCCAGCATCTGTGAGGAACCTTACGGGAAACAACCCGTGTGCACAGAAGTAGTTGAGTTGAACATGCAGCAGCAATATTTATCTTTCCTTTCCGAATCACGGCGCGGGCGGCACGCAGCGCCACTGCTCCCATCACTCACAGCATTCCAGCAGGAAAGGAGAGCTTTGGGATCAAAAGCCTTCACTGAAGCTGAGTGGGGAAAAGGAATGGGAGAGGTGGACCTTGAGTAAGTCAGAATGGATGGTTTTATTTGGCAATGGGGAGCAAGGAGTTTTGGAAAAGGGCAGCCAGGAAGGGCACGTGGGGAGAGGCAGGGAAATGTGGAAATGTTGTGGGAGGTGGGATGGAGTAGGGGAAGTGCAAGGAGGGAGTGCTGAGTCCCACAAAGGACCCAGTAGCTCCAGGGGGAAAGTACACAGAGGTCCCACTCAAAACAAGACCAAACTGGTGGGGTTTTATATACACTGATACACAGAAGTCTGCTTTCTCTCTGCACATCGTTCCGGGACAGCATTCAGTCCCCAAAGTGGGGAAAGCTGGCTGTGGGTGGAAAGCACATGAGGGAAGGAGGCCCATGACTGCTAACTCATAACAGCAGTGGGTTCAGCTGTGGCTTTGCAAGTTGTTTTGGGAGAAGACTCTGTGTTTCCAGGTCAAAATTCTGGCAGAAATGCTAAGATTTGAGCCATATTTAGGAGGTCCATAAATGCCAAACATGCAAAAGCTTCTGCCCATTTAATGACAAACGTTGGACAGCCTCCTAAAGGAACTGGAATACTTTTAAAAGGTGGTAGACAAAAGCTCTGAAAAGGTTGCTCCAGAGGAGTCCTGTGGGCTGGGAGTATTGGAGACGAGATAGATCTGGGTAACTCAAGTGGCCTGTTAACCAGCAGTCCCCTAAACAAAGCCCCCCCTCTCATTTCAACAAGCGGAGACTCTCATCTCCCGTTGACTCTATAGATAAAAACCTGAAATAGTACCTTTCACACTGCACTCAGTTGCTCACCTCATGCTGATTTATTTTTCAGTTAATTTTTATTTGCTTTTTGACTTTCCATGTCGCACTGAGTCAAACTCACAAGAAGAATAAATTATCTTTGTGGATTTGGCTCCGTTTGCTCTGCTATAAAGGAGAAGAAGGACTTCAGCCAGGGTCCTTGGTTAAACAGGACTGAGGAAATCCAAGGACAAGATTTCAGATCCCCAAGATGACAGGTGAGAACTCAAGAAGCCGCATCCAGTGTTGATGAAACAGGCCCTCTCCCCTCGCCTGAGCAGGACAGCTTCTGCACGTGCTGAAAATACAAAACCAGAAAATAACTCTGTTATTGTTTACTGATTACTCTGACAAGGAATCTTTCCCAGCTGTTTGTCTCAAACATGCCCGAGAAGAATTTACAAGGAGAAGCTGCAGGAAACAGAGTGGTCTGGGGATGAAACAAGGAGCCAGTTTTGGTGCCCAGAGAGCTGGGCTCTTCCAGGGGTCATGGCTGTACAGGCACCCACTCCAGAACCACCCTCACTCACAACCCGCTGCCTCCAGCAAATGGTATCACGAGCTCTTGCAAAGTTGATTGATCTTGCTGAGAGTGGTTCCTTGCTTTGCCCGCTGGCTAGCCAGAAAATCTTGGTGGCTTGTGACAAAATTATATGTCATGCTCCTTTCGGTTTCCTCGGGCTTCACCCAAAGCCACTTCTAATCAGAGAAAAAGCTCCCAGTTCATATACAACACTTCAGATTAGAGTTTGTCTGACTGTCTGGCACTGAAGACAAACAGTTTCTGCTCTGGCTGTAAAGCACAGACTTGCTCTTTAGCAGCAAAATTCCCATTCATACTTTCATTTGGGCTTAGGCTTAGACCTGCTTCCCAAGTAGAAAAGTTTAAATTTTCAGCGTGCTACAGACCAGTCAGTTACCTGACTTTGAGCACTGCGTAGTGCTTTCAGGATGGATTAATGCTAAAGACACCAGCGTAAGCAGAAAGGCCACCAAAGAACTCAGTGTCCTTATGCCTTCTGCCTGGCCTGTGCTGCAATTCAATGCAAACCTTTCCTCGGGGACTGAGAGCCCTTCCTCTGTTTTCTGCACGTCTCTTCCTCCAATGGACAATACTGAGCACGGCAGGAAGAGGAAGCGCATATGGTTTGCACTCAACAACGGATCCCTACAAGGAAAGGACATAGAGAGGCTGTGGGATTTTCAAGGACCCTCTCACAGCAGGAGCCTCAAATACAGAAGCAGAGTTGTGTTGCTTTACAATATATGACATTATGCAACGCCAGTAAGCATCCTTTGACTGCTTACCCTTGTATTTCAGTAGGAGTTCAATAAATGCACTTGATAGCCTATGATATTCCACTGGGAAATAAAAAAGGATAAACTACCAGCATTTGGAATTTTTGTGGTGCAGCAGTTCATCTTAACAAGGTGTATAATGAGATTTCCAATAAACCACCACCCAAAGGAATAAGCCTTCTTCTCTTATAGGGTACCAAGAGAAGTGTTCACACAACTCACGTGACAGAAAGCAGCCGGCATTTGGGCATTGTGTGCATCCCATAAAGATCAACTCCAGACAAAATGCAATTGTGCTTCTATAAACATCAACGTTAGCTCTTTTTGTTTATCTTCATCGACGCAATATTGCACTTGCTAAAATAAAACACTCGGTCTGTCTTCCAAGAAGATTACAATCGTATAAAAATCAAATCTGGAATCATCCTCTGTTTGCCTGGGGCTGCATTAAAAAAATGTTATTCCTGGCCTGCTCCACTTAAAGATCTCCACCCGTACCATTTATCGAGCTGATTCCCAGGCTGGCTACTGGGCTACAACAGACAAACAGTCCAGTCCCGGGGAAAAAGATTATGAAAGAAAGAAATTATGCGTCCACCTCTTGGCTGCTGGATGCCACCTGTGACATCTGAAAGGCAAATGTGAGGATGATAAAACTGCTTCAAAGCATGCATCGCTGCACTGCTGTCAGCCAGAATCCCAGGTTAGAATGAAGGGTGGGAAAAAAATTTACCATTTTAAGAGGCCTTCAGTATCTCTTTCAGCCCCGTATTGCGTTTAGAGATGATTTGAAGGGCAACTGCCAAAACGGTTTTGCCTGCAGAGTGTGTATGGCTTGGTTTAGTGTCTGCTCAGGCCCATCTGGCAGGGGCCAAAGGCCATGTTGAGATTTTTGGGATTGCACACACCCAACAGGAGCTCACCCTTGAGTCTCTCGCCAGCCTAAAGTGACTAGTAAGGGAAAACAGCACAGCAGCCATTCCCTCTTCTAGGCCATAAGGCTCCGTAAGGATGCTGTTAATGGGAAAAAGAAGGGAAAAGGCACGTACACCACACTGTGGCTGGGGAGCGTGCTTACAATCAGGAAACTGACTGCAAACGCACCTGCTGTGCAGGAGAGAATGAAGTTGGTCAAACACGACTTCAGAATTGTGCCCTGAGGCACCCTCTGGGCTGATGCTGACCAAGCCACAGAGACAACCCTTGCCCTGAGGGAAGGGACAGGAGCCCCAAAGCTAAATAAGTCACCACAGCTTCTCTGCGGGGCCAGCCCGGAGCAGGGGAAAGCACAGGCACCCCCTGCAGCAGGGGGTCACCGCCTTCAGGCCGCTGCCCGCCCCCTCATCGCCCTCTCAACACTCCCCTCACGCCGCCGCCCTCACACAAAAGGCGGTTGTTCCCGCCCCCTTCTATTTAACCACCTTTTCGACCAGTCAGCGCCAGGGGCGGGACCAAGGGGGAGGGCTAAAAGCTACTGATTGACAGGCCCACCCAGACCCTACTCCAGTACGCGAGGAAGAGGGTGGGGGGTACGGCGCCCCAGCAGCCAATCACCAACTGCGAGTAGACGGATGGACCAATCAATGCGGAGGTGGGCGGGGCCCGCGGCGGGGTCAGGCCGGGAGTGAAGGCGCCTGCCTCTCTCTCTCTCTGCTCGGCTGCTGGCTGGGACTTCTCACCGCGGGATCACTCCGCCGAGCACCGGTGGTGGTGGTGGTGGTGCGTGCGCGCGCGCTGCCTTCCCCCGTGCCCCTCCGCCTGCTCGCCGCTCTCTAGCGAAGGGATTATTTCCCGCGGTTGTGGCGGTGGCGGCGGTAGCGGCGGGGCGGCTCCGGCGGGGACCAGCGCGGCGGGACGGGCTTGGTCGGAGGATGGCGGCGGCCGGCGACCGGCTGAGGGAAGGAGCCGCCCCGTGAGGAAGGACGCGGGAAGGCAGAGGCCTGGTCGGGGCCGCCGGGCCCTACCGNCTGCCCTCCCCGCAGCGTGTGGAGTTCCTCTGCGGCCTCCTGGACCTCTGCATCCCGCTGGAGCTGCGCTTCCTGGGAGCCTGCCTGGAGGACCTGGCTCGCAAGGACTACCATTCCCTGCGTGACTCTGAAATCAAGGCCAACAACCCCGCCGACCTGGGCAGCCTCACCAACCTGACGGACGAGGTGGTACGCAGCAAACTTTTGGTCTCCCTTGCCCTGCTCGGGTCTGCCCACCGAGAGGCGGCTGGGGTCCTCTTCCGTACCCTCACGCACATCGATTCGGTCATCAACAACTACGGGCTACAACTCAATGAGGGCCGCACAGGGGATGAGTTCCTGTTGCTCTTCACCATGGCATCCAACCACCCTGCTTTCAGCTTTCACCAGAAACAGGTGCTGAGGCAAGAGCTCACCCAGATCCAGAACATCATGGCCAGCACCAGCAAGAATCCCAGCACCTCTACCCTCAACACCATGGCAACCTATCCTGGCTGCCATAAGGTGGGTATCCTGCTCTTTGCACGCTGCTGCGGGGCACTGGGTTGTGTCTTCAGCTTTGATTTTAAACCTTTCGTTTAGTGAAGGCATTCTGGTGATAAATGGCAGCCTGAGAGGCTGGCGGAGATTGGTTGATGATGGGGACAGTCAAAGAAGGGATGCATGAAGCTTTTATGGCCTCATGACATTTAAATGAGAAAAGGTGATCAGTAGGCAGCACTGTGAATGTTAACTGATTGCTTTTGGCAGTATATCTGCTGAGGGAGCAGTCCTGCCAGTTGCAAGGAAGAACGGTGGTTTAGTAGGGGAAACAAGCATCTAATTTATCTAGATTTGGGAACAAGCACCTGTTTAAAAGTTTCCCTGGAAGAATTTGGAAAGGATCAGCTTTGAGAGTAGCTGTCCAGTGGCAAAGGCATCTTGGTCAGTTCGGGTTTTGTTTAGATGAATGTGATGGCAAACATTTTGAGTTTCTGATATTAAACTTGAATGTGGTTGCCTGTCACCTGGAATCTTTCAGGTATTGAACCAGGTGCTAGTGGTTCACTGTCACTAACTTGCCGTTCATTTATTCAACTGCTAGCAATTAAGCTAGACAGTAACATTTTAAGAGGTGCTGTTAGTAATTAGGTATGTTACTGACTGCTTAAGTGCTCTTTGCCTGCTACAAATTAGGGAGTCAAACTGTCTTCTTGACTGAATTTAACCTGCTTGAAAGTTCAAACTAAGTACCAGCTAAGTGGGTGTATGGGATTAGTTAACAGGCTGGAGCTTTTGAGGATGCACAGGCTCAGTCAGCAAATAATGAAGTTACTCTTCTGTGGGGATAGATGGTGTATGCCTGAAGGCTGTGAAAATCCCTGTGTTGCGAGTAGCATCCTAAATAAAGCTGTTTCTGAGGGCCCAGCATAGATTCCTTTAAGTTGAGCATTGAATTTCAGATTGAGACAGAAATGTATGCTTGGTCTTCTCCTGAATATGAATTTCCTTTCAATTTTGAGCTTCTTTGAATATTGTTGCTTTAGTGATAAAATTTAGATGAGTATTATTAAACTTCATCTTTCTTTTAATCTTCCTTTCTTGTGTCTTTAAACAGTGTTTGTTGCTGACATTCTGTTTTAAGGAGAAAGAACAGGCCATGGGAATGCCTCTTTATTCAATTTAAATCTCTACATGAATAAAATATAAATGGAAAGAATATTTCACGCGGAATGTAGAAGAGTATAATTAAAACCAGAAAAAGCTTCCTTTCAGATGCTTAACTGCTTGAAACTTCCTTTATTCAAAAGATGCACAGACCATAGGTTTGAAAGGAAAGACTGTAAATCATATACAAGTTTTCCCAAAATACGATGAGCAAAAAAAGATAGAATTATGCAGGCAGGGACATTTTTTCAGAGTGTGCTTTCAAGGCTTTGCAAACAGTGCAGGATTTATGTAGCTGAAAAACTCCAGCACTATTTATGTCAATCTAAGATGGATGGAGAATCCATCCTACCATTTTTTGTGCCAGCAGTAAGGTACACAGGACAGTCATTTGATTATTTGGTTGGTTTTTTTTCCTTCTGAATACATTGAAGTATTGTTGTTTCAAAAATGCCTTTTTTTTAAAGAAGTTGATGTTGAAGAATACTGGTCGCTAAGAACAGAATTGAGGTGTGGGGGAAAGGTGACTTTGCATTCACAGTCTCTGGAATATGTATTTTGTTTGAACAGATGCAGATTTCCTCTTTTAAGTTTGTTAAGGTTTTTTTCAATGTTGATGGATGGGTGATTTTGCTACTTTTAGAGTAAGCAGTTGGCTTAAAATGCGAGTTGGATGAGGCAAGTGGAAAAAAACAATGTCTTTCTCCATTCAGCCCCGTTTAAATATGCACAAAATAAATTCCAACACTCTGGACTTAGATCTTGTGATGTTACCAAGTTATGTTGTGACAATACTTGTGTTGTAACATCACCTAGAAAAAAACACCACCACCAATCCAGATGTCAAGAGAAAGTGAACTGGGCCGGGCTGCTGCCTGCCAAGAGTCCCGCGTGCTTCGGCCTCTTCAGAATTGGAGGAGAATTTCTTCCCCAGAGCCAGAGCTTTCTCATCACTCTCCTGTTGCTTTACTACAGCTTGAGCCTACACCGAGCTGGTACTTGAAGTCAGCTCTGTGTGTTTGATTGTGTGAATGCTGCTCTTAAAATGCTCCAGCGTGAACCTCTTGGAGCTCGTCCTTAGAAAATGAGCTGGAGAAAGTGATCTCCACTCGAGGTCCTGAGAAACTTTTGGAAGCTGGAATGGAGTGGCTGTGTAATGGCATGGAAATAGGGAGCTCTTTGTGCACAGGGATAGTTCCCCTTCAGCCTTTCCTTTGTACCCCAGGGTGGGAATAGGGACTAACACTGGTGGTGCTACCTGTTTTATTTTCTGTGTAACTAAATTCCTGATGATTTATGTTTAACTTGTTTATTCAGGGAGATTCAACAAAGAAGTTGACCAGAGCTCTTTGCTCTCTTTGCAGAAACAAATGGAGGAGTGCTGCTTCTACTCAGTCCTATTAAAATATGACCCAACTTGCTATTATCTACAGCTTTTTTCCAAAGAGTTGGAGCTTGCAATCCTCTTACCATCTCCTATCTCTTTCACATCTTACAGCGAAATTGCTCAAAAATATCTTGTGTACAATAGTGAAGAGACTGAACGGTTGATACAAAATTGGTGTAAATATTTGGTGATTCTCAAAGTTGCTTTGGTGTAGGTGGACACATTTAACGTTGATTAGAGCTGCAAACCACTGCTTTTTGCTGTTGTCTTTTACTGTCTGCTGGAATGGCTGACTACAAGGAGGTTCAAAACAGCTGCCAATATCCTTCGGCTTTAATTTGTGTTTTTTGAGATTATTCTTGGATTGTATGAATCTTAACTTCACAGGAAAAGGTGGTTGTGGCTGGCTTGAAGTAGGCCAGTAATTATTATATTCATGGCTTGTACCTGATAGTACAAAATTAACATTGAGCTTCCTTGCCCTAAGAAGGGAAAACACTGCCCTTTCTACAACGGAGTAGACAGCTTTATTCTCTGTCAGGATGATAATTTCTGCTCCTTGTCTTGTCCTGTGTTTTCTTCTGACCTTGAGTGCTGCCAGCACTTGCAGGACTTCAATTCTGGATTCTTAAAAGTTTTTACTTGTAGGTATAAAATCTAAGATGTGGTTTTTAAAAATTAAACCAGTGCAAATTGTCTTCAGATGAAGCCCAGGCATGTCCAACTAATCAGGACTTTAAATACTTTAGTTCCTGGGATTAACCATAGTGGATTTATTTTGAACTGGAAACGATGCAACTGAGTTTTCAGGTTGGTTTTGCACCTTAAGATGCCTGTGCAGCTGACACTTACACCCTTCCAACGAAGGAGATAAGATGGTTTTCTGGCCAGCACTTACAGCCTAGGATCTGAAGGCTTGTTTCTGTGCTGATGCATGGTGTTTAGAGCTGCAAACTACCATCCAGGTGCTTCGACAGGCAAATTGCCACTGCTGAATTTGTGACCCACAGAGAAGGCAGAAATGTCTCAAAGCTGTCTCCCAACATCCTGAACCACCTGTTCAGCCTTCTGTTGTGTGCGTTTTGTGACAATGAACATCTCTTCGTGTTATAGGTAAAAATTTAATGTTTTTCTTCGTTTTTGATTGCTTTGAGGCTGCAGTGATGCTGTCTTTACAGAACCCCTTAGGCTTATGTCCTGTAGATAATGGCTTACCAGGACTTCCTTGGATACTGGCACTCATCTAGCCATAATAATAGGAATATCTGCATGAGCTAACTTCTTTTCTCTAGAAGTCTACTTGTGTTAACATTCAAGAACTAGAGAAGTTATCACTGAGGCCGTTACCTTGTATTTCTTGGAGTTTTTTCACCTATTCATTGAAATCTTTCTGTAAAAACAAGGAAATAAGGTAGTAACTTCGGTTGCGAAGCGCCTGCTCTGTGAGCAGGCTGAAAAGAGCTCTTCAGTGCAGTGAAGTGCAATGATCTGGTGGTGGCTTCGGCTGCAGAACCATAAATAGTAGGTCTGACTACAGTTTGTTTGCAGCTGAAGGGAAATAAGAGTCAGTGACACTGTAGTTATGTGGCTCTTTCGGGTTGATACCTTGTGAATGGGAAAATGGCGCTTGCCTACTCAGCTTCCAAATACTGCACCAATGGCTATTTCAAGTTTATAGCATAAGATTCTATTTTTCATCCGTGCTAATTCCCTAGGCTCATCTAAAACTTAGAAATAACTACAGACTATTTATTGGGACCTGTGTAGGGCTGATGTTCCAAGGGGTCCATTTCAAATACCTTTGCCTTTGTGTGCTGTTTGCTACGGGTGATTGAAGTTACGTGCACCATCTTCAGAGTTTATTTCATCTGTGGAATGATGAGTTGGAAAAAAACCTAGTATTTATTGAGTAGAAACCGAGTCCTTAAGTCTTCACGGAGTTAAGCAATCTAGCTATTAAGTGATCTGTGCCAGATGTCTTTATGGCTTTTGTACTAGCTTTGTAGGGATCGAATAAATAATGAAAACTCTAACCTTAGCCTCCTAACCCACTGACACGGTACTTAATAGATTACCATGTTAATAGCAGTTGCTAGCTAGGATTAGAGGTGTTTACTCACTGATAGCAGTAGTTGCTATCTCGGGAATGATCTCATTTTCAAAACCACACAAAACTAACCTCAGGAGCTGTTGGGGCAGGTCCTGCAGCTTCCAGCTAGTGACATGTGCCAATCCTTGCGTGTCCTTTTAGTGTTTGAGGTACCTGAGGCAACACGGATTACACACGCCTCTTGATGTTACAGTTAAGAAATGGGAAGCTTCCAGTTCTGGCTCATTTCTTACTGATATTCTTGTTTGAAAGTTTTTGTGACTCTGATAAAATGGTTCAGTCTCAAACCTGCAGTATTTTCAGAAGTGAGCTCAATGTGTAAAGGGATCCTTGGGAGACACCGGTCTCATGTAGTTACGGTATTAAATTTCACCAAATCCACTTTGCCGAATCATATGTTATGTGATGAACTCGAATTTAAGAACCTAAATTAGTTCACTTGGGAAATGGACTGTACATCCAAACATCAGGGGCAGAGCAGCCAAAATATTTGTGTTGAGCTAATAATGATGTTGTTTTTTCCGTGAACTGTTTTCTCTCTCTCTTTCTTTCTTTTTTTTTTTTTTTAAGTGCAGACTGAATGAAGTTTTTGTTTTAAGAGTGCTTTCCACTTCACTTTGCTTAATTTACTCTTTTTATTTATTTTTTTCCCCCTACAAATTACCTTGTAACTGTTAGTTGTTGGGTAAGCAGCGTTGAAGTAGACCTCATCTCTTCTGGAAGAAAATGACATGTGCATTATTCTGGAATAAAAAAAAGTGCAATGTAAGGTGTTGGGCATTTTGAACTGTACCAGGCTTCAAACTGTTTTAATTGATTCAGTGTACAAGCTGTATGCAGATCCTCCTTGGAAAAACAGAGCCCGTGGTAGTTAACCACACTTAACAAGCATTCCAGTGTCTAACTTCAAAGGTACTGAACAGCATCCTTGTTTGGAAGTGTTTAGCCATTTGGTTTAGCGTGGGGATTTTTTTGTAAATGTTTGAATTTGCTAAAACTGAGATCCTGTCATCTTTTAGCTGGATATTAGGTACAGCACAGCCTGTTTCTAGCAGGGTAGAGCTCTGATTCACAGGTACTGCAGCACTGAAGTCCATAGGAGAGACTTTGAAGTGTGCTCTGGTAAAGGGACATGCACAGTCATCACCTATATTCAAATACTGCAGTGTCTGTTTTACTACTTGCTCTTGAGCCCTTTTTCTCCTTTAAAAGTAAAAAAAAAGTTATAGTTATTCCTGAGACTATAGGTAAGAGTTTCTGTGAATCCACAGACTCTTGTTATAGAAATGCTAGATCTAGCTTGTCTGTTGAAATGAGAACCATTGTCACGCTTAAACTAGAATTTGATTTTACTCTTTGGCAAAAGAATTGGAGCAAGCTGAATTGAAGTTGTTCTCTATTTAGTTTTGAAATGGGTATTAAATCCAGCGAAGAGATGTTTATATGGTTCAGATGTGTATTTCTTTGCGTGGGTTTTGTAGTGAGCAAACGTCTAAATCCCTTACTCTTGCCTCATGCTAAAATGGAAGTTTTTCCTTTAGTATGAGTATCCAATAATAAGCATTGGAAAGGATAAACTTTTTAACAGGTGTTCTGGCCAATACAGTATTTCAGGATTTTTGTAAATAGCTGAAGTGATCCAGAAATAATAAGATCAATTACTTAAGGGCAAGATCTTTATTTTAATTAAAGGCCTGCTAAGTCATGAGGATAAATAGTGAAAGTGGGCATTTTTCTTGCATATTATAAATTCTTTTCCAGTGTCTTTTTCTGCCATAAGTAATTTATTACACTCAAGCTATTACTTAAGTGGATGTTGAGGAGAGAAAGGAGGGGGAGATGAAATTCAGTGACTTTGTGACTTGTCAGATTACTTCTGCCAAACTTGTTAACCTGTGAATTGTTGCAGAAGAGACTGAAGTGGCAATGAACCATTCTACCAGGAAAAGGCTTATGGTATTGTTGCTTTAATTCTGCTTTAACAGATTTTTGGAATTGCTTCTTTGACTATCTTTCACCTCCCACCTGTATGTACTGACCCTGTGGGGTCAATTTTCCACCGTACGTTGGCAACATAAATATAGTAGCTCCAAAGTCAACATAATGTTAACGTTTTAAAGGCAGATGTCATTAAGGGCTAAAGGCTTATGTAGCAGATAGGACTCTGCTTCGTTTTGAATTCTCTTGGGAAGTTTAAGATAATCTTCCCTTCTCATAGCTGTGCTTTTAGTTTTTGGTAGCATTTGGGTGAAGAAACAGGAACATGCTTGTGCATCAGTGCTGGGACACAGAGCAGTAATGTCTCTTTCAAGCTCTGATTATAAACAGTTACCTGCTTTGATGTTGAGATGTTTTTATTGATTGTTTTGGAAAATTCAGAATTGGTTTCTTTTTTGGAGGAAAAATAAAATATCTCTTGTCATCTGTCTCCTTTGAAATATGCCTGATGCAGCAGAAGTCTGGGATGGAAGTGCCTTGAATTAGCGCAGTGCGAGTGAACTGGTTGGACTTGCAGCCTGTCCAGTGAGCTATAGCAAATCATGGAAGGTGAGGTAGATGAAACAGGGTGGTGTGTTCTTGTTTATAGCATTAATATTTGTGATTGTTAATGTTGCCTTTTATAGAGAGTTTTTCCCTTCAGAATTCAAACTTTAACTCAATGTGCTGTTTCAGTGGGAATCCCACATATTCTGGCTGTTTGGCAAGCCAGACTGTTGGTGACTGTGTAGTGGTGGCAGAAAATGTTGCATTGGCTCATTTTAAATAATTCTAAAACTTCTTTGCAGAGAGTGGCTTCACTCCTTTGCCTTGTGGGGTAAGTGCACATCTCTGCACAAACTGGAGTTGCCAGGTGTTTTCAAATGCTGCTTTTGACTGTCTGCAATCACAAATGCATGGCACAATGTCATTGAAGTCCAGTTACTCTCTGGTAGATTTATGTTCCTAGCATTAACAAAGTATTCCTGATTCTTTAAACAAGGGATTTTTAGTGGAAATGACTTAGTCTATAAAATATGACCCAGACTTTATTTAATCCATCTGCTCTACTGAATTTATAATGTGGACTCATAGTAGGTGTGTGGTTGTCCTGTTGCATTTAAGTACCACATGCCTCATTTCATTCCAGTAATGGTCTCACAGAACAAAAGCATCTGATCTATTATCCCATTTCACCGTGAATTGCCTGTTCACCCTTTGTGTTGGAAGATGGATTCCTTTTTACTGACTTCTCAAAGAGTAGGTGTGGGACCTTCTGTAGCTGTTGAGAGACATGGATGCATCTGACTTGATTTGACCTGGTGCTTACATCTTTTCTGGTAGACCCTGGCTGTTTGAACCACATGAATTCCTGGCACAAACTGAACACTTCCAGTTGCATTCATGTCCCAGTCCAACAAAGCAACTAAGCACATGTCAATTTAAGCATTGAGGACTTTACTAGCTATTTGAAGTGCTGGCTGTGCTTGTGAGTGTTCTTAAACATTCTCGTGGAAGAGTTCAAATCTTCAAAAGGAGTAGGTTTTAATTTTGTTCTTCTAGTGGGAGAACAGTCAGGTATTTGCATATATAAGTAAATGCAGAACTGGTGCCTGAGGCTACGGTTTCACAAGCAGCCGGGCAGACTAATGGCTTGTTGCTACTAAGAGGATGATGTTTGCTCAATCTTGCTCCTCCTGGCTTTGTAGTCTCAGTAGATTCTGAGTTTCAGGCCCTTGCGTTGGGTGCTCTTATTTCTGGCTCAGCCTACTGAACAACTGTGTGTGTTGCTGGACTGACACCCAAGTGCTAGCAATGCATTTTTTTCAAATTATTTGGGAACCTGAGTTATGTACCTGCATTGGGGAATAGCTTGTCTGCCTGAGGATGCACAGGCTGTATCCTTGCCATCAAGCTTCTGCAGGAGCACTTTTGCAAGCAGGATTGCACTGTGTTAAAGACCTTGGTGTTAACCTCAAAATAAGCTGCTGTTAATACTTGCTAATATGAAACTGGCAGGAGTGAATGGAGTTGACTGGCTTCCCTCCCCTCTGCGACTTCAGTACTCCAATTTCTGAGTGCACTATTGCATATTATCTGCATCAGCCTTGAGCATGGAGGTCAGTTTATGATTGAAAAACCTTCTTTAATGGAGCCTTCCCAAGCAAGTATTGGCAGAACCATTTATCTGAGGGACTCTCCCAATATAGAATTGGCTACTTTTGAAAACTGAACATTATGTGAAAAAGTTTTCCTGCGTGATAAATGGGAGAATGTGTTCCTGTGATTTTTAGCTGTAGCCCCAGAATCTCCCTTAACTGACTCACTGCTTTTATATTTTGTTTACTTTTCCTGTGTAAGGCATGACCTTAATTTCATACCTAACAAGGTAGAGAAATCAGTATTTTATTCCCTCAGATCCCGTATCATTGTTTCCTTAAATTATAGGTCATGTTACACTTTAGGTAGTAAGCTGTGTTGATTTTTAGTATTGGCTCCTCTTCAAACTAAGTCAGCAAATACTTTACTATTAAACCATGTATTTTCTGTGTTCGTTTGGTTATTTTTAAAAGGAACATATAATTGCTGTTTGGGTAAAATTCTTTAATGTTAAGCTTGACTTCTATCAGTCTAGTTATTTTTATGAAAGACTTTGCTGTGTTAAATGTTAGGTGTTGTCCCTGAGGAGCAAAGCTAGCACTGAATCTGGCTTCACACATTTACTATTTGCTGTATTGGTTTCCACTGTCTTGGATAGTGGCAGAGCCTCTTCAGGTAAGGGTGGCTGAAAGAAGCCCCACTTGTTGAAGTAACTGCTTCAGATGGTTTTGTTGTGCAAATTGTTGTTGATTTTTTTTTTTTGGTGTGCTTTTTTGATGGATCAAAGGTTTTGGAGAGCTGTCTAGAACTTGTTTTGCTGTCCCAAGAAGATCTATGCCTGTTGGTACATCTCTGATGCTGAGAAGAAAGCCACTGCCTTCTGCCGAAAAAAATAAAATAAAATTGTTTGCTGGCAGGTGAAAGGGGGAAAAATGTGATAATAGCTAAAAATCTGGCAATGATTTCTCATACCTTGACATGTTTGTCCTTTCCCCCTGAGTTGAAGCCATTGTTTTTCTTCCTGGTTAAGTCGTTGGGGTGGAAGGCTTCAGGGTGATTCTGTGATCCTTCTGTCTAGCACATGTTGGGAAGGATGCACTTTTCAGTAGCTGATACCAGTTTTGATACTGTCTTTATTACTATGGAAAATGAGGCACAGAGTAATTCAGGCTGAGCCTCAGTTATTAGCTAATAATTTATTTGCTTTGTTATTTTCAGTTATAGCTACTGCCTGAATTTGAAATTCAAGAGACAAGCTAGGTTTTAATCTGGAAAATCAGAAGTTCATCTGCAAGCCAGATACTCTGCTACGGAGGGAGTAAACACAACACTAGAATTGAGTAAAAATAGTTTAAGAAATTCTTCTGCACCCATTTGAGTGGTGCATCTTCAAGAGTCATTGAATAAGTCAAGAGGCCACTCTGTTAAAACAGTTTGAATAATCTCATGCAACCATGGATAGGTGCAACTGAGGGCTTTCCTTCTCCCTGGCACTCTAAAAAATGCTCTGCTAAGGGTAGAATTAGGTATAGTGAAGAATAATTCTATTGCTTTACCTCTGGGGTTGCTGTATTAGTTGATTAGTCTTCATGGATTGTTTCTGTTGATGTTCTCAGATAATCTGAGAAATCCAAACCCTTCTGTTCAAATGTGTGATGCTGTGCCCTCTGAGACCTTGAATGATTTGTAAATTTTTGTGCATTTATAAAATGTCAGTCCTATGGTTTATTATGATACATACCCTGAACATTTCTGGTTTCTGTGATGCCAGCTCATTCACTTTTTACTGTGGACTGTTACTGCTTTAGAAAACAAGCCTTTAACAGTTCAACAGCAGATGGGTGTTCTTTAATGGCATCTTGGCTTTCCTCAGAGATGTTACAGAACCTGAAAGATCCAAAGCAATTTGCTCACCTCTTCTCGGAATCTTTGTTTCACTGGAATGCCTTGCTCTTTATTTGGAATCTAGTGACTATTTAGTAGTAGCTGTTTGTGCTGAGCCCAAACTAGGGATTGCAGTAGTGTTCAGCTCTGGGGAACATTCCTCCTAGAATCCACCTGACACTGAGTTTCTGCAGCTGAATTTGGACAAGTTCTTCCCGGGCATCTACTGTTAAGCTTTTGCCAGCATTTCTCCCAACCCTGCTAGGGCAGTATCTTTTGCAGTTCAGAGCTGGTGGGTTATTGTTCCTCTGTGTTTTCCTTGGCCTCAAATTGAAGAAAAAAAAAATGCTGTTATTATTTTGGAAATCAAACTTTGATTAGCAAAACGTTTTTCATTATTTTACTTTTCCTAAGCACATCCAAACCTTTGCAGTATTGGTATGTTTAAGTCAGTGGAAAAAATTATTTAAAATTTGGAATGAAATCTTTAAAAGAGTCAGATTCCCTGGTTATAACACCATTCAGCTCACTAACAAAGCTCTCCATTTGGAACTAATCAGAGCTTTGTGATTTTTTTTTTTTTCCTGGGCCAATTTGAAACTGCTTTGCTTTGATGTGCGACTGAATCAGATAGTATGCGAGCTCAGTCAGTCAAGACATATGGGCTAAATTAATCTTTACCAAATACATAGAAATGAAATCTTTATGGAAAGAATTGGAGGTTTTATATAAACAAAACGCAGATTTTAAACTGCACACAATGCTTATTGTAAGGATAGTAGAGAGAAGGGAATACAAGACAGGAGGCAATATATTGTAACAAACTGCTTGTTTGGAGATTCTTCTGAAACCATGTGGCTGTGTTCTTACTCAATTTCAAGTACTGTGTTTATATTTGCTGATTGTTCTGAATGTTTGGAACCTGGCTGTTTAGGATAACAGAGTCTCGCCTGAATCTAATTTTCTGTCTTCTGCTGTTCCTGGGTTGCTCTTCCGCCACCTCCCCTTGCCAAGAGGATGATGGTGTCATTGCTCAGTCCACTGGAACTTCCTCTCAGCAGCCACCCACCGGAGTGAGAGTTTAATGAGCTCCAGGAGACAGACGTTGTGGGATAAGCTGTGGTAAAGACTGACTTCGGCAAAGGGATTTAAACTGTTCTCTACCCTCCAAGCTTAAAGTTTAGTGGCTGATCTAACCTTCCTACTAAGATTTTGTTAGTGGTGGAAAGATGTGCTGAAGAAACAGTCTACTTTTTGATTAAAAAATAAAGTTTACTTCCAAGTGCTGAAAAGGAAAGCAGACACTTTCAATCCTGCTTCCTTCTGCCACTTGTCTGTCTTTCTGGATTGATTGCTTTACATATATGAGCTTTTTTTCTGGATGTCAGGTGTACCAAGTCTTTCACTTGTGCTAGTGCCTTAAACGGCATACAAAGCTATAAACGTCAGTCACAAAACAGAGCTTACAATAGCTTTATTGTATGTTGTGTAGAGGTAAGGCTGTGCTATTTTTGACTTAAGAGTGTGTATTCCGGTTGATGTCAATATGTAAGGCTAGAGGTGGGGTGAGTGAAGTATTGTTTTAAGTGTAAATTGTCCTAACTCATGGCACCGACTCAAGTAATCAGGGTCTGAGTGAGCCTTTTTCTTTACAGGGACCTGTAGTTGCTGGTATTATTTACCATGACCAAAGGATAGCTGCTTTCCTTATGTTGAGATGCACCTTTTCTCCTGTGATTTGTCATCAGCTAAAATCCGTGTTAAATTCTAATTACAGATCTCCATACCAGCATTTCATGTTATTCAAAATAATGGCAATGGAAACTCAAGCAATGTGCTAGGTAGTGGGAGGGATTTTGTTAGTCCTAACTACCTCCTGAAAGCATGCTTTCCTCTTTAAGGTACTTAAACCCTTGTATTCGGTACTGCTAATGTAACTGTTCATCGTTTTTGGCTTCTCATTGCCTAGTAAATGAGAGTAATTACTTTGCTTATGAGGCAGGCACTGAATGTTGTACTACAAGTAGTAGATGTCTGAATGTGTTGCTACATAATTATGAATGCTCTCACGGACAGCAGCTGAAGTGGGCAGTGTTCAGTCCTACTTTTTCCAATGACTTATGTTAGTTTCTGTAGTTCTAAGTAATGGTGGAAGTATCTTTTATAGTGAATGCAGCTTTGAAAGCACATGTTAGTCTGGTTTGATGCAGCCTTCTGCATGGTGTGTTTTCAGTGTGCGGTTTTTCATTGAAATCCAGACATGATGACAGGCTTTTAAATGGCAAAGACAAGCAAAATAGGTTGTGCTACATTAGAATTCATTCCTTGTAACCTGTGTGGAGATACTTTGAAATGCCTTGAGTCTACATCTGTGTAGATAGGTAACATAACATAAAAGAGCCCTTTTCCCTTTGTTTTCAAGTTAAGTTGCAGTTAACTGCAGTTAAGTTGCAGTTAACTGCAGTTAAGTTGCAGTTAACTGCAGTTAAGTTGCAGTTAACTGCAGTTAAGTTGCAGTTAACTGCAGTTAAGTTAAGTTGCAGTTAACTGCAGTTAAGAGCTGCAGTGTGGAGAGGTTAAGGGTCTTGCAATATCTCTATTGACTGCTGTGACTATTGTTTAAAAAAGAATTATACTTTAAGTAGCTTTATAGATTAGCCAAGATAATCTAGATTTGTGAATAGCAGCTGACTAAAACAACTTCCCTGAACTGTTATTTGTGGAATATCAATAGTAACACCCTTTGGTTTTCAAAGAAGAAAGTGTCTGTTGACTGCCTTCAAAGTGGTTCTGCTCACTCTGGGGGAAGGTGTGAGTTTTGTGCATTCCCTCAGTTTATTTTATTGGGTTTCTGTTTTGTTTTTTTTCTTTCCAGGTCACTCCAAGGTCTGAGACCCCCATCAACAGTGTCAGTAACAGTTTGGAAAATGTACTACATACATCAACACATTCCATTGAGGAGTCATTACCCAAGAGGCCTTCGGGGAAACACTCCAAAGGTGTGTCCTTTTCTGCATGCCTGTTTCCAATGGGGAAACAAACTCCTGTCTCTTGATGGCAATTAGCATTATTTTAATTGATTGGAGACTGGAATTTTGCTGCTTCTGGATTGGGTTGAGCAAAGGAAGTCATGGAAGGGTTTTTGTAGGAAGTGTTAGTGTATCAGTGAAGAAATCATCAGTGAGAGACAAGTGTGCTTATTCTTCTGTTGGGAAATAAGCAAGAAAGTTCCTTGTGAGATAAAATACCAGTTTAGCTCTCGTGAAATGTTATATTTTCAAAGCGAGTATCTCTGACACACCACCTCTCATCCTTATAGTAGCAGGTTATTTCTTGGATGAAGCATATGGTGATGAGTGTTGCTTTGCTGGGGAGACGAGAAGGTATTTAAAACAGCAGTTAGGCTTCCACTTCCACTTTGCTCTTGGATCCCAAGAATGTGTAAGTGAGAAGCTGAGGGAAAAGGAGTGGAGGATAGGGGGGAGAGCTTGCACCTTTTATAGCTTGTGTGCACCCTGAGCGTTGTCACAAAATAAGTCTTATTTTTGTAATACTATGTTACACACTGACCTGGCTAAAAGCTGGGCTGAGCAAATTTGAGTTAATAAGCACACATTCCATTTCTGCACTCCAGGCTGTGATTACAAATATTAAAATGTCTAGGTTAAAATGTGACTAACAGTATTTTTGTTTAATGCACACAAAGAGCACTGTTAAGTGAGAAAAGTCTTTGAACTGCTATTTATGTAGAATGGCTTTTGTGAACTCTTTATGGTAATAATAAAAATAGCTCTGTATGGCAGAACTAATGCAGGGGAAATACACCATCACATCGCCTTCAAATGTCATTTAAAATTTTGTCATATAAATTGTTGGGGTTTTTTTTGATTTGGACTTGGTCTTCAGAGTTTTCTTTACTTCTCTGCCACTGGTTTGCTGTGTAGCCTTGCAAATATAGTTTAATACCACCTAGATTGTGATCAAGAATTTCAAAGTATATCTTCATTCAGAGGAACTGATACAGCTTGGAAAGGGTTAAATGTCCCAAGGAAATGTTCTTAACTTGCCTCCACTGGACCTCCTTTTCTGTGACATATTCAACTATAATTCCAATAGCTGTAAGTACCAATAATTTTTTACAGCAGAATAGTGCTGTAAGTAGCTGTTTCTCCAGCTGTAAAAGCTATCAGGGTAGAAGAAAATGCAACACTAAGCAGAAGCATGGCTCGGTTTGTGGCTTCCATCTGATTAAAAATAGGACAGGGTTCAACACTGTTTTCATTTGTACTCAGTGATTGCTATTCCAGTACCATACATGCCAAGATTAGTCATGGTACACTATGAAAATTAATTAGGTTTTCTTCTGATCTGTTTTTCTCTTACAGAATACCTGCTTAGTTTTCAGAGAATGTAGCTCTTTAATTCATAAGATTGCCTTACTGATAGCTGGTAAAAGATGATGTGAAACAAGTAGTTTTCTTACTGATATTCTGCTTTCTGGTACATCAGCAGCAAAGGTTGTGTTGAGTTCTCCTTGATACATGATGATCTGTCAGGTAGGGAGGTCTGCCTGTTCAGGCTGGAGTGTGACTAGAGATTATTTGCCAGCCTGGAGCCACCATTGCTCGCTTGCAGACTTCTAGTTCTCATTGCAAACAGAGATATCTCTTGCTTTAGCAGGACCTCCTAACTTTTTAACCTAAAGCACATGACATTCAGCCATGAAAGCATGGGATGGACAGGTTGCTTGACCAGTTGTGTAATTCTTGTGTTGATGTTTTTATAGTGAGTTTTGTTTCAGACAGCTTGAGGAGACAGGGTTTCTTCTCCCTTGTGGTCAGAAGCACTGAGCTGCTAAAGTTCGTCATTCCTTTCTTGGCAAAGGATTGGAGCTGGAAGTGTCTCAGTTAAAAAGGCGGTAGCTGAAACAAAAAATGAGAAAGCTTACGAGAGGTGCAGGATCCGTTGTGCTTAGTTGGATTAGAGACAGTTTGTATTAATCCAGTGAATAGTTTTAATCCTGATTTGTAGAAATGGCAGTAATAGAACATACTCCGTATAGTCAAACAGTGGGTTTGTGGTAGGCTTGGACCTGAAAGCTATCGGTGCTTGTATTTTCCTTTATCCACACTTTGAAACTACCTTTTAGCATAAAATATTTCCAGTATCTGCATGGGAGAGAAGAGTGGAGCATGATGATCTCTAAGGTCCCTTCCAACTCTAAGCATTCTATGATTCTGTGTTCTGAATGCTCTTTAACAAACTGTGGTAGAAGTCTGTTTGCACTGGTGTTTGCATGAAGTTGTTAGCTGGAAACATTCATACACGCTTCTTGTAGGGACTTGTCAAATACATAACTTATGAATAATTTCACCATCCTGTCTGCACAGAATATTGCTGCCTTGGGAAATGAATTTATAAAATGAGTATCAGTCTGAGAAGCTGGTGAACGTTTCCTTTTCTCTCAGAGGCCCAGCTAATGGTGGGAAGATGGATCCATGCTGTAATGCCCAACTTGTTGGGAGTGGTAATCAAGCATGGTTATTTAGCAAATTTCTCCAATTTTTCTGTGCTGGTCCTTCAGCTGGAGTATATATTTATTGTTTTCTTATTCTTTTTTTTGTTGTTGTTAATGCTTCATTAAAATAGTTTTAGGGGGGCTTTTTAGGGGTTTTAGACCCATAAGTCTCCTCCTTCTCTTCTGGGAAGGGAAAGGGGTTAAAGAGAGCATCTATTTTAGTGGCCAGCCCAGTGTAAACCACTACAGTCCGCAAACTTATTTGGAGGGATTCTGATAGAGGCATCAAGGCTGGTTGTATTAAATTTAGGATTTTACCCTGTATTTTCTGGGGAGCCATCTCAGAACTGTTTTCCAGTAGCAGGTGGACCAGGTGGTTAGAGAAGGTCACTAGTTAAAAATAGTATATTGGCTGGCAACTTTTGTTTTGCAGGTAATCGTCTGTTGGTAGCTAAGGGAAATTCGGTTGTTGTGCCAAAGTCCAGAAGGAGCTCTCTCACCTACGGGAAGTCCTGTTCACAGAGCTAATTTGTAACAAGCATATGGGCTTAGGGTTGTTCTGACCTTCTGTGGAAATTCCCAAAAGAGAGGAGTTATGGTTATTGACACTGAATGCAAAATTCAGCTTATTCTGTATTTTTTTTTCTAAAATTATAGGAATTTCCCGTACACCAGAGATATTATTAATTACTCTTACTGTAAGGTTCCAAGCAGCAGAATGATTTGGCCATTAGGTGGGCAGCACCGTGGGCAAGTACTACTCTGTGCACGTGACGTTTCAGCCATGTATTAAACGTGGTCAGTGACCACAGCATATTTTCCAAAAGTGCAGTGGAATAAAGTACATTAGACCAGATGCTGAAGTGCAGAACAAAAGAATCCTTATAATAAAGGCAATGTAAGTTGCAAAACATTACAGTACAGAGACTGTGTAGTCTTCATACTGTAATTTCTCATAATACTGAGTAAAATTTTGATTTGTCACAGACTCTGTTTTGAATTTTCTGCAGTGGAAGTTCTGTGTTGGTATTTAGAAGATTTTCATTACTGCTTTGAGGCTTTCCAGGTGGCTCTTAACACTGTTTTCCTCCACAAAGCAGTCTGGAAGATGGTTTTCTCGACTAAACAAGCCTCATTTTCAGCGAGGTACCAAAAATTCCCCTATTCTTGTGTTTCCTATGTATTTATCTTGCCTTTCCGCTATTGCCACACAAAACCTCAAAATTGTCTCCAAGCCAGCCTGATTTCAAATGAAGCAACTGTTGAAATGTGATCCTTTTCTAGTGAGGCTGAATCACAATTCTTACAGCACACGCATCTAATGATAGGCACAAACTGCTTTCTGTGGAGTAAAGCTTTTAGATGTAAAAATGGGTGCAGGAGGCTTTATTCTCCATTCTGTATTCCATTTAGTATTCCTGCTGAGCACAGTAAAACTTCTTGCTTAATTGAAGGTATGCCATTAGTCCACATACAGGGTCCTGTAGAGCCTCGACAGTGTCCCAAGCTGAAATAAATACATAGGATAGCACATGACTTACTGGACAAAAGGAGCTGCAGCCTGTGGATGTGAGAAAAACCGTACTTGAGAGATGCATTTCAGTAATGTATTGTTTTAATTCTGGATTAAAATTAGGACGTAAAATATATCCTTGTGTGTAGTAATCCTGTTGACCTCAAGTAGGATCTGAGTTGTAGGTTAAGCTGGTTGTTATGTGCAGCAAGCTTTGGTATCTAAATCATTTTATTACAATAGTCAGCAGAAATGTGTGATGCAAGCTATGAAGAACTTCTAGCCACTATTTTTGCTACCCAATTTATTTTCCTTGGCAAAATGTGTTTGTACAGACTTGCACCTTTTTTATCTCCCACTTCCTTGACTCATCTTTTTTTCCATAAACTAGACTGCAGGAACCCTCTTAGTTAATGGCAATTAACGGTCTTATCCTCCTGAAATGTTTGACACCAGTTGTTCAGCCTGTTGAAAGGAGGTAGAAAATACAAGGGGAGGAAAAAAAACCTCTGAAATCCTTTTGGTTCAGGGTCTGGACTTTATAGTGCCTTGTTCTGCATCAGTTGTGTGACTGGATTATTCTATTTTTAAGTGAATACATCATCTCCAACAATATTGGGTCAACTACTCTTAGGGTAGGGCTTAAAGAAATATTTAGGCTATGATAATCCTTCAGGAAAAATCTCCCTCTACCAACTGTATATAATTTTTCAGCTGTCTGTATATTTCTTGGTTCATTTTATCTCTGAAGTAGAACTCTGCTTCTAAACTTCAGCAGTGTGTGTTGTTAGATCACACACCAGGCATTGCATTCCTGACTATCTGTAATATACTAGTTGTTTAATGAGTATCAAGTATTAAGAGTTAATTCTAGCAATCAAATCCAAGGATTAGTGTACTTCAAAAGAAATGTTTTGATGTTACATATTTTTCCCTGTGCTAGGAGATTATTGTATTTCTTGAAGCCTGTATGTTGCATAAATCATGCGGCTTGCTCTTCTCTAGCTGGGAGTTCAGTTAAGGTTTCAGCTTTAATTTTGCAGTAAAGACAATACTCATGGCTTTTCAACTTAGTATTTTAAAAAGTTAAAAAAAACCAAACCCATTGCATTTCATCTCAGGCTTTTACAGATTTAGCAGTTGTACCCTGCCTACGAAGGCAGGCTTAGAAGCCCATTTTCTGTCCCCAGACACCAGGTTGAGTAGGGTCACCCTTGGGCTGTGTCAGAGCTGCCAGTAGAGTTCTAAGCTCCTAGGGCTGCACTTGGACTCTGGCAAATTTATGTTGTTAACTGTTAATAAGTTAACTTTTGTACTCTCTAGAGGTTGGATTCAGTATTTCCGTGTCATCCTTGTTGCCTCCCTTTCCGCGTACCAAGACTTGTCAGGAGAGATCTGGGATCGCTGTGACAAGATAGAAAGGGAGGGGAGGAGGCAGCACGAGGACTCTTCTAACTGAATGAAATGTGGGCTTCTGTCTGTCTGCTCATGCAATCATTGTCATAACCTTTCTGTGCAAATATTTAAAGGTGCTTCTTGCTGAAGTTTGTAACTCGTGGCCTAGATCCTAGGGCAGCCCTTTGTGGTTTGCAAGCACTTTTCATGAAGACTTTTAGTCTCGGCCAAGAGCTGCAGTGAGTTGGCTACAATGGAAAGTCATGCTGTATAAATTTATCCGTGGCTGTGGTTTGAGTTTGTATGACAGAAGACTCTCTAATGCACATTTCCTGCAAGCAGTTTTGATTGTGTGTATAACATATGCTTTGTATGCATATTCATCTAAAATATTGCTAGTATCAAGCATATACCTTAGGACATTATCTTAAATCTGCTCAGTGGTTCTTTCTTTAGTCTTGTTTGGGCTTTTTGCTTGTCTTTCCTCAGTAAAGGTGATGGAATCACTCTGCTTCGGCAGCTCTGTCTGTCCCTACTTTATTAACTCTTGAGCCTGTTGATGAAATTAATTTGAATTTGACAGGTTTTATTTACAGTAGTCTCTGCATAGAAGAGACTCATTCATGCTTCCATCAAGAGGAGAGATAAGAACTGTTCAGCCCTCAGTCTGTTTTCTCTGCTCAGCTACTCATTGTTTGTGTTTTTTTCTGGAGTAGAGGCAACATGTACTGGTTGTTGCCCAGTTGGTAACTCCAGAGAGCCCTGTGCACATCACTGTAGGGATGCAAGAGTGAACTGGCATCCTGCAAAGCTAAGTGGGGTGCAAGAGACGGGTAATGGTAAGTGTGCCTGGGAAAGAAAAATAGCTAGTTAGGTGTGTATATCTAGGGAATATGTGGAAAACTTGGAAAAATTTAAGGTAAATATTGTAAATATGGAAAGCAGTATTGCTGTAGGTCTGTCATAGGGGTTATGGGGCTGGAGTCTCTGAGGAAGAGAGGAGACATGCAGCGTAGGCCCATGGGAGAAAGGGCTTCATTTTGCTCCTGATTAATCTTACTTTTATTTATTTTTTTGTTATATAAAGACTTGTTCTAAATTTGTGCACTGGGCAATATAATATTCATATTAAGCATGAGAAGATGACCAGCTTTCTGTTAAAGTAAGGTTTGACAATGAAGCCCTTATTTTGAGTACTCTGAAGCCTGTTCAGTTTGATTTTAGTGGGAGTTGGATGATACTTCTGTTTATAATAAAATAAAATCCCACTACTGTGAAAAAGAAAAATTCTAACAATAGTATGTTGGTAAATTCAGCTGTGCTAAAGAGTTTACCTTACTGTAACACGTTCCTCAAGCAGGTTCCTGATCTTACATAATGGCAAGATAGTTGTCAATGTCTAATGTGAGAGGACAAACTCAGATTTAATACTATTTGCCTTCTTTCATGGCTCTTCAGAAGCACAGGAGACAACACTTAGGCATGTACATTCCTAGAAGGACTTTGATATTGCCAGTTCATGTCTATGAAGTCCTGGAAGTGCCTGCTATGGCACATTTGTTGTTAATGCAGATGAAATTAATAGCCATTACATCAACAGCTTTGGAAGCAGCAGTGTGACCTTCTGTCAGTAATGGAAACAACATAAGAAACTTAATTAAAATTGCATTAAATGGGCAAAACCAGGTTTCCTCAGATCTTTAGGTAATGACTTAATGCAGCACGTCTTCTGACAAAATGTAGCAGGGTCAGAATAAAATGAGTTGAGAACTTTACCTGCTGTAAATCTTGGTGGAACTAATGCTTAAACCTTCATTTATACTGAAATTTCTTTATAAGGGAAGGGGGTGGGGTGAGGAAATTTGAAATTTAATAACTTATTGAAGGGTAGAAAACATGCTGTGCAGGACTTCAAGAAAAAATGAAGGTCAACTTTAACTGCTGATGCTTGTCTCCTGGTAATTTCTGCTGCAACCTGATGGCAAATAGCTCACTAAGACTGGACATTTGTGTCTGTTGCTTGAAGATTAAGGGATGTGTGAAATGTTGAGAAATGCTTAGCTGTTCATTGCATCTCTTTAGAATTTAACACCTTTTAACATCTGGAAATGTCTGTTTTGAAATAACCCCTTTTGCTGCCATGTTAAATAGAGGTATATAAGAATCTAAAATTAATGGCTTGCTTATCCTATTGAGATTTACGTTTCCCCTAAACTAGATTGCACACAAAAATACTGCTTTTGAGAAGAAGATAAGGAGTGATTCACATGTATTCCTAGAAAACCGTAATGTCATTGCCCATGTTTCTTACATAGTCACAAGTGTGCTAATGACTAAATGGCATTTTTCCTGTGTACAGCATGCTTAAGCTTTTGTAGCTGGTTAGTTAGCTGGTAGATGTTCTTTCCCTTCCTTTATTAGCTTTTTGTTAAACCTGCCATTTTACAAAGCACATTTTTCTGTTTTCATATACCATTACATTTAGATTAATTCTGTTCTCCAGAAGGTGTCTCCCTGAGGGTAACAGGCTTAAAGTACAATAATTTTATCAATAAGTGGCTGGAGTTCTTACAGGTAGTTGCGGAGACAAGTAAGAATTGTTATCATCCCTCTCAGTTTATTTTGGGTGTAGATATGAAAATTCATGAGAACCCAAAGTAATTATTTGCTTTCTTGCTTGACTTTTGATATCAGCATTAGGATTCTCACATTGGAGTCTTTCTTAACAGGCATGGGAGGCTGGCAATTTTCTAAAGAAATAGACCTAAGTAGGGAAAAGATGCCAGACGTTGCAAGATTTGAGATACCATTAGAGAAACTGGTGATACTGGGCATTGGAAACAATAAAATCTGGTTTTGAGTAGGGCAGTAAGTCGGGAGGAGGTACATTATCCTTAGTACTGCACACTGGCGTGATGTGTGCTGGTCTGGTTTGAAGAGGGGGAGGTGGGTGGAGAGGAAGGATGAGAACATGTCACAAAAAAAGTTGTTTACTTTGCCAGCAATTCTCTTTGCTTGCCCTACTACTACAGCAAAAATTTCTTTACTCTGCTTCCCTTCTTCCTAATCTGGAAATGACCTTATTTAGTAAATGACAGCACTTTATTTCCATGGAAGTGATCATAATTTCTCACATTCAGTATCTGGCACAAGGGAACAGATGGACTGCAAAGAAGAAATAACGAATGTAATAATACTCATGCTGGTGAGAGAGACCTTTTGCAAATGGTAACTTATGAGGCTTGTGTGCAGTTAGAGGGTAGGAAATTAGTCCTGTATTTTTAACAATGTTCTCCTGCACCTTCGCTACCAGCTGATGCCAGCTTTGATTCACGGGTCAGAAGGCACTGGATGATTTTATTTTTTTAATTTTTTTTTTTAAGACTGCAGATTCAAGTGCAGAAGGAATCAGTGTCTCATGTCCTTTGAGGATCACTGTGCAAGAACTACCTATTCCTGTGTTCTGAATATGATTTACTTGTGATTTACTGTAGAGTCGTCTTTATATATCCATCAAGCAAGGCTAGTTCTTGCTTCACATCAGGGCTGGCTTACTGTTTGTGTAACTCTCTGAGAAACAACTCAGGTTTAAGTCAGAATGTTTGGAGTTTCTCTAATTGGTGGTCAGAAAGTTTCTGTGGACACACTTTGTGGACAGAAGCAAGTTCCTCTCCTTTATTTTGCTTAGATAGTTAGATACTATTTCTCAAATTGTATGTGCCTTCACTAACTTTCACCTTTTGCTAATAGCCAGAAAGAAAATTGTGCTATTAACAGTGGGCTCATTATAAATAGAATTAAAATAAATAAAAAATGAAGCTGAGAACAGTCAAAGCAGTGAAATTTTGTGTATTAATTCAGTTTTATTTGTGCTTGTTTAAAGAAATTTGGATTCTTCTGTTTAATGCAGGCTCAATGCAGTTTTCATAAACTGCATCTGTTGAAAAATGCCAGAGCAGAGCTGGGTACTGAGACCTGGATTAAGAGATGTGACAGCTGTAGGGGTGATGAGAGCCTCTGGAGTTGTTCATGGGTTGATGCTAAGAAGCAAGTTGAGAATAAAATCTTGTTTCAATAGTGGAAAACTGGGAGAAGTGGCAGGGATGATGCTGCCCCAGCCCCGCAGACAGCAGGGTGTTGTCTTGTGCTTCCCTTTCCCATTTGGTGCCTGTGCTGTCAGACGTGCTCCTGCAGCAGAGGAATTGTGGCCCTGATCCATAGGGTGTATTTGTTACCCTGTGCCACGCAAATAGAGGAAGAGACAAATAGCCAGCTTTGGCATTGTTGAGGTGTTTTGTAACATTTCATTTCTAATTTCATTTTCTCTTGCTCTTTTATGCTGGGAAGTCACAGGCTGTAATTAGACAAAAGAATGGGTTTGATTAAAGTAAATTATATTTCTCAGGTGCATGGAAATGCTAAGTTAAAAGGTTAACGTTTCATTTGCTTTCTGACTTGTGTTTTTTTTTATCTCCCTGGAAAAAACCCCGTGGTCTTGCTGCATTACTTCACTGCCTGGAGTGGATGCATTTCATCAGGGTATGGTGTGGATGCTATTTTTAACAGTAACTCAAAGGGGTAGCCCTGCTAAAATTACATCATTAATATACACAGCTGAAAGGAAATGGCATAAAGCACAACAATGCTTTAGAAGATTATCTCTATTGTGTTTTCCACTTCTGTGGATGAATTATTCAGCGTGTGTCATTCAAGCAGATACAGTTGGCCCACCGTATTTGCAAAGCCTTCAGACTTTGTTTCCTTGTAAACAGTCCCGTGGGAGAGCGTAATAAGTGAACTTTGTCTGCAAAAAAGAGTAGGTATGAAATAAGTATTACTGACTTGGAGAGGTCAAAGTTTCTTCCTGTCCTTGTTATTAAATAGTTCAGGGATTTGCTAGATATCCTGCTATTGCAAAAGATGTTGGGGAACTAGAGCTTTAAACTCCAGTTTTGCTAGAAGTTTATTTTTGTCTTATTCTGTTTTACCTGCTGAAGGATCCAGTGGCAAGCATGGAGATTCAAAGCTTCAAGACTTTCAGTTTAGTGGATGGGGTTTTGTTGTGTTTCTGTTCTTTTTACTTTCAGTTCCTGAGTATTCTCACTGCCTTGGCAAATACTAATTAAATCTACTTTGGCCTTCTCTTCCCTCTTGTGTTTGCTTCATAGATGTGTTACAGAAACAGTTGCCTAATAGTTGTACGGTATCTCAGAATAAGCTTAAATGCTGAATTAGAACTTTTTTCTGTCTCTTTTGATTACTGGTCAAGTCTTGTCGGGGATCCAGAATGAAGGAACAATGATTTATACAAAAGTATAAAAGGGAACAAGAATATTAAAGCCTGAGACCAGAGACCTGAAAGTGTACAAGGACATAATTGCCAACAGAAGGAGAACCTCACAGAAGTGGCTGTGCAGAGGGATATTTGCTTCTCACTGAACTAAGCACTTGAATGCATTTGTGGCTCTTGGCAAGACTGTATGTACTCAAGTTTTGCCTATTGTAGATTAGTCCCTTAGTCTGCTGTTTTGATGTAGTGTGCTAACAGAATATATTTTCATTGTTAACAAGGTTTTGATGCTATAATTCTTTAGGAAATAAAAACCCTAAAATGGTATAAAATTCCTTTGTCCTTGCTGTTCGTGCTTAGTTGTTATTGCTGCCTTAGTCATGAGTTTCAAGATGCTGATGCTGTTCTCAAAAATGCAGAAAACAGCACGTGCTTATTTACATGAGCATTAAACTATGCTGGTCTGGAGTAGCTGTCTTTCAAGCAAGACTGTCTGCATTCATGTGCCTTGGAGTTGGAAATGCACATTTCTGCTGTATTTTTGCTTGGGAGCTGGAAGCTCTTAACTCCTTGAGGTAGCTGAGGAAATCCTTTGGCTGAGGCTGGAGCGGAGGCCCTCTGAGCTCAGCACCCTGGTGTTTTATCACCAGATTTGCCCTTCAAGCCAGGGTGTGCTGGCTGAGCAGCTGCTGCCGTGTAATCTCACTGACAGGGGGCCATCCATGCCGATATATGGTTACCTTCTGCAGCTACAATCTGTATTTGACTCTGCTGTAGGAAAAAAAAAACCAAATCACAAACCAAATGTCTATATAATATGTATAATTAATAAACAAACATGTAATGTTCGGGTCCTGACTTTTTGACTTTCAAGCTTAAATCATTGCTGGGCAAATCCTCGTTGGATGCAATTGTGATTGATTACAACTGTATTTGTTTTTATGCAGTGGGTACTGTGTCTTGTTAATAAGAAGTAACAGTGGGTTATGATTATCCAAATGGAACCCGAAAGACTTGGATAAAAACTTGTGTGATGAGGGAAAACTAACAGGTAGCAGGCAACCTTAACTCAGCTTCTATTTTCCTCACTCCACAAAAAAATAGGTGGTTTATTGTTGGTTCAAACCACACTCAAAAGTGGCATCTTGCATTATTTCACTGGTGGGTGACTCAGTTTGTCCATCTGTATTTAGGACATTGCTCCAAACTTCAAAGGGAAGGCCAGCTCGGGTTCCCAGCTGTGGTGACTACCTGAGTGTGTCCTGTTTTCCCTCCCCAGCTGGTTTCCTTTCAGGGGGCGTTGAGGAGGTTTGTGTTCCCTTTCTAAGATCAGGGAAAGTGGCTGTTCCACGTGGACACACCAACTTCAAAGGCTTCAGCTGGATTGGGTTTGTTTCCTCTGGTGATGTTTGGGATTTGGCCAGAGCCTAGGTTTTCTGGGGTTTAGTTCAGTTTTGCATAAGAGCAGTAATTAAGGAAAGGGCCTACACTACCGAGAGTATTTTCTGTAGAAAACTGACTCTGAGTTTTTAGTTTTGTAGGTGAATGTAACACTCAGATTAGAACTGATAATCTGGTTTGCTTTGGATTTGCGGGGGTTCAGTGAATTATCTGCCAGAGAAAATCCTTTCTAGGCAAGCATAAGGCTTCTCTAGGATGAGTTAACCTTCTCTTAAAAATATGAGACAAAGCCAAGATTTTGTTTAAAAGTGATCTAAGAACAGCAGATAAAATATCACTTGGTCAGATAAAACTAGACTAAATATACAACTGCATGTTGCTACCAGTAAGTTGAAGTATTTATATACAATGTTGAACATCTCTCTTGATTGCAGAGATATTTCTACTAGTGTGTGCTGTGGAATTAGATATGGGTAACCTGCTTATTTTAATTCCCTAAACAAGAATGTATGTTAGTGGTTACTGAAGCTGCCTTCAAACTGGGTGTTTGGGCCTATGGTCACTTTTGCAAGATTAGTTTTCAAAATGAGCTATGGATTTGTCCGGAGAAGTCTGCTCTTGTTAAATTGGAAAAGGAAGATGAGTCATTGGGCCAGATTTCTAAGAAAATTAAGTGTACAGCTGCATTCATAACTTACACATGCTTTTCTCAGTTGTATGAAAATAGTTAATTAGATGCAGTTACATGTAGAATTAGCCAGCTTGGGGAATTGAGCAGTAAATATATTTTACAAATTTAATTCTAAAGTGCTTTAAAAAAAAAAGGCAGCCCCCCCAGGCAACAGAATCTGAGCACATGCGTAATCTCAAACACTGTGGGTGGTGGCTCTGAATTTGTTGTGGGATACCTTTAAGCCTTCAGTGTTGCAAGTATTTACCTAAAATCGTGCTTGAAAATGCCAAAGTGTTTCCATGGTATTAAAAAAACATCATTCAGGATTCCTTTTTGGATATGTTCTGCCTGACATTATAAAGAGAGATTTCTTTGCTTGATTAGAGCTGCTTGTTCAAAACTGAATTGAGGAATTTGTTTACCTGTTGCTTAATTGTCCCTGACTAATGTCAAACTCTTGCAGCCTTTCTTGGCTCTGTGTCATAGCTCTATTTCTGCCCCGAGCATTATTATATATATTTCAACAGCGTATCCTTGGCTAAGTATATGTTTCATGGCACAGCACCTGTTTAGTGACATATGTCGGTGCTTAGATTTAGTAAGGAGTGGAGCTGTTACACAAATACGTCCAATACAGCAGCCCTTTCTGGATAATTTATTCTGTAAAAGCTTTTTCTGGCGTTAGAAAAGAAACAAGGCAACTTGTAAGGCAGTTGTCTCTTCAGTGGCAATGGCAGGCGGTTCAGCAGCAGTAATACAAAAGTTAGTACTCTTGGCCTGAAGTATTTGGTAAGAAAAACTTTCACATTATTGTTTGAAGCTGTATCTTGACTTTGAAAGCAGCTGGCTGATTCTTCTGGGTTTTACATCTTCCTGTCCAGATGGGAGTCTTCTCCAGCCCTCCAGTACAGCCAGCTTTTTGTTTTATTTAAACTTTTGAATCCAGTGAAGTTACGAAACCGTTCTTTAGGTTGATTGGCTTTTGTGGTCGGCTTGAAGTGTTGACAGAATCATTCAATATTACTCAAAGCAATGTATGAAATTCAATTAAAATCTTAAAAAACTAAGACATACAGACTTCTTTTAAAAAAAACCATTTGTCTTTTTTAGAGAAACAAGGTCAGTTAGTTGGCAAGTTAAATAAGCCAAACTGAGGAAATAGCAGGAACATGAAAACTACTAGCTTGATTGGAGGCGAGTGATACAATCCCAGCATATTATTGCTTCCTATATGCTGCCAAAAGGCATGCAGTGTCCTTGCTTTTTTGAAAAAAGCTGGGGTAATTATTTCCTGTGGAATATTGCGCTTCATAATCTTCGGTCTGGCTTTTAATTTAAAGTAGGATTAACTTGTCACTTAAACTTATAAGTACGTGTTGTTCTTGATCTTAAATATTCTCTAAATTGGAAGAACTCTTATTTCTTACAAAGAAAAATGACACTTCTAAGATCATTTCTTCTTCTAATGTTGCTCCTAACAGAAATTTTTCATTATGTCCCATGAAGCTTTAATTTCCAGTGTCTTCCTGTCTGTTTTTGTAGAGACAACAGCCAGCCGGAAAACTTTCTTGCAAGCTAGTAAAACTGTTCTGTTTGGTTATGTGATACATTTTTTTTAATTTTTTTTTTTTTTCCCCCTAGCTGGAGCTTCCTTTTTAACCAAACACCTTGGAAAAGCTGCTTTCTGCTCTTCTGCTTTTAGTCTTGAGAGATACTAGCAGAAAATGGGATGGTGGACCCTGTATGAGCCTGAATTGGGTCATAACAAGCCCAACATACTTTAAACTTGAGTTCTGTTTTCTTCACAAAGCTGTCTGTCTTATGAAGAGAAAAAGATCAACTTGATATTGACTTTTAAGGAACCACAGACTCTTAATCTTAGGAGAAGTAAAGGCCAAGAAGTGGAAATGCAGGAGCAGCAAGTGATACGGTGTGCTCAGTAACTGTGAGCCAGTAGTTCTTAGGTTGTGTGCTGTCACAGGCTCTGCTTCATCAGCTTCCGTCTCAGGGATGGGGGAGAATGCTAAATTTTCTCTCCTTTGTTTTTGTAACTGAAAGCTGTGATGGTAATTAGTCCTGTCTCCTGAATTGTGTTAGCCAGGCAGAATTAGTTCCTGCAGGATACTTGGTGTAAAGAATTCAGTAATCAGAAAACGACTGCTCCATTTGGAGTCTTGAGTGAATGTGTGACTTTTTTTCAAGAGTGTTTCAATGATTTTTGTACTCCTGTGGTCATTACTAGGTTCCAAAGATACTGTAAATATAGCAGTCTTCTCCCTGGAACAGGGGATTTGATTCCTGGATGGGTCAGGCTTCATGGAATACTTTGAAGATACCCGATGTGGGAAGAATAAGCAAAGATCTCACTATTCTTTCACATCAGCCACTATTTTTCTGCCCCTTCTTTGGAAGGGGGAAGTAAATGCTGCATAACTTATGGTTCAGTTTAAACCGTTCTTAGCAAGCAGCAAGTTTATATTTGCATAAAGGTTTTGTTCCAGTTACGCCTCTTCACATGATGTTTTTTCAATCCATAACCACTGTATTATGTGAAAATGGGTTAATATCTTAATAAATCACCCCGCTGTGTCTAGAGAGTTCTGAGAATGAGATATCATTTCTCTTCACTGCTAATGTAATAATGAAAGGTCATTCTTACATGACAGCTTAATGTAGTGAACTGTAGGGAGAATCACTTCAACCTTTCCTATATTTGAGTTTGCAGAAAAAGTAAAATAACATTTTCAAAAAGAAACTTACTTCGTTAAACACTTTCCCTCACTTTAAAGGAAATATTCTAAACATAGTTCATGATGCTCTCAAGTGAAAGCTTTTTTTCTTCTCTAGCATAGCTATAGACAGACAAGCTCATTGCTGAGTGACAGGCACTTGTCACTTAAGTTAAATTTACCTCTAATACTACTTACTTATTTGATGCACTTGCATTTAAAAAATGTTTTGCCTTTTCATATTCTTTCCCTCCTCAAAAGCACAGTGAGTATGAACCCTGCATACCAGTGAGCATCTCTTGTTAAATTACTTGAACTCTGGCCCATCAATATTTTGATGCAGATTGGGTGTCTCCTAAAAGGATTAGTTTGTGTGTGAGTTAATGTGTCATGAAACCATCCAAGATGTGCTTTTGCTGGCTGTTGAATAGAGCAAAGTTCAAGTTGAATGGTTTCTGTGTCATCATCCTAGTATTTAGTGATTCAGAGTCTGTCATGTCCAAGTTTGAAAGTTTGTCTGGGCCTTTGATGAAATGAAGCCTTAGGGGTGCTGTTCCAGTGAAATCTTCCTCTGAAGAAGTCTCAGGGACAGATTAACAGTGCCAGCTCTTTTCTGGCTTTAATGACAAAACCCTTACAAATGATACTGTAATCCTCTGATTTGTTGAGAGAAATTGTAGTAAATAAACATGAAATGGACCTGATTTGAGGTCTTGGGACATATCATCAACACCAAGCTCTGGGCACCCCGAAAGATGCTGATGAATGCCTGAGTGATTTTGTTCTCGGTTCTCACTGATCCACTCATCTTACAGACTCTGGCCAACCATTTCTCTGTGTACTTTGAAAAACTAATATTTGATTCTGCAAGTTTTCTTCAGGCTTCTGGTATTCCAGTTAATGAATAATTTAAGTTTCAAGAAGTAGGAGGCTAGGGACATGAAATAAACTTGGTTGATCAGAAAACTTAGTATGTTTGTGGCAGAAGAGGATTAATGTATTTGCCGATAAGAAGAATGTATCTTAGGTGGTGGTTTTTTTTTTTTTTCATTCTTCGTCATAACCTAGATAAAAAGCTTTAAAAAGATCAGAAATGTGGAAGCAGGAAGCTTTCTGAAAAACAGGCAAGAGCCCCTCTTAGGCTGATACTTATAAGCAGTTTCTCAGCTTCAATTCAGTTGATCAGTTGATCTTTCTGTTAAAAAAACCCACAACAGCAAAACAACCACCATCAAACTGCAATTTCATGTGCTTGTAGCCATAAATATGCTTTGAAATGAGCAAATAAACTTTCTCCTGGTTTCCCTGACTTTCGCCTCTATGTATGGGAACATAAATACTGTTGGGTTTGGAGGCTGAATGGGAAGACTTTGTGGGTTTTTTGTTTCCAGTTTTCGTTCAGTCCCTTGGGGTTACCTTCTGATGTCTGATGTACAGCAGTAATTGAGCAATGCTGCTTTTGAAGTATTTCTTCTAGAAAAACAAGAGGGGATGGCATGTGAAAGTCTTGGCGTTGCATTTTTGGTTACCACTTCTGTGTAAACAAGGATGTGGAAAGTATTTTATTAGTTCCTTTTTGTCAGTTAGACCTTTTCAGCAAGAATTCAATTGCTGTATTTGTGTTTGAGTATATATTTCCATGAAGGCACAATTTCATGAATGAAAACTAATAAAACCTTAGATCCAGAAGCATCAGTTATGATTATTTGCATTTGTGTAACACAAATGAAATAATTTTACTTATGACTTATTTTTTTTTCCTGCTTAAAAATAAATGGTAGCATTTCTGCCTTTTTTTCAAGGACTGTGTCTCAAGAGCTGCCCAGGTTGAACCCAGTCTCATGATACTCAGATGTTACCACCTGAATGTTGGAACATGGTTATTTCTGTGCCACGTGCCATGCAAACTCAACCTATATACAATGACTTAAAAAGGAAAATAACTTGCTAGGTATAGAGTTAGGAATTAATCCTTCAGACCATGTGGTAAATAAATTTTCCCTGGTAGTCATTTACTGTCACTCACTCTAACCTGTAGTTTTCATCTAATGTTGCACAAAAGAAAAAATAAAAGAAGCTTAGATTTTTATGTATGTTTTCTTTTGGTAGAGAAAACTGGTAAAAGAAAAATGAAAAGCACTGTATAAAGCTATTCATGAAATCAAAGGAAAAATATAATGTACTGTGCAAATCAATATAATTTGTACCAAGTGACGGGCTGGATGGTTGATTTAATTCCAGGGTGCTGCTGTTAGTGCTGAAATCCTGGCTGTTATTAAAAGGGGCAAGCCTTCAATCACTGCTTGTGACTTGCTTGAATTCTTTACTTTTTCAGAAGGAGCACAGACATTCTCAGTGTTGATTGAGGCATTCATCTGGATGATCTTTAAGGTCCTTTCTGACCCAAACCATTCTATGATTCCACCTCCCAGCAATTTGCCCTTTCCTGAATGATCCCACAGGATAATTGGCACACAAAGAGCGCCGTAGCCTCGATGGGAGTCTGTCCTACAACACTGAAGTTCCACAAACTTCCTGTATGCCATTTCCATATGCCATTTGTGATCTCAACCCAGTGTTTCACTTACCTGCGTTATTTCCCAGATAATTATGGATAAATCTCCATGATGAAGCCTCCCATGCCCCTCTGCCAATGGAGCTCGGAAATCCCAGCAGTGAGGGAGGCACGTACACAAGCACTTTTCCTGGCTCATTTTCCAGGGCAGGGCTGGGGGAGAGGAGCAGATGGAAGGGTATGTCTCTGAGATCTGGCGTTGTCACTGATCCCCTGCCAGGCTACTCTGCTCGGGGTCTGCCCCATGGGCAGCGATAATGCCTGGCGTGGAGAGTGTGGCTGGGCTATTTTATAATTTATTAGACAGCACATTTAACGCCCACTCACTCCTGGTTGGAAGAGAGCACCTTTTTCATCCTGAGTTTTGTATGATTGATTGCTCTGAATAAAGTTAAGCTTCATGGTAGGTTTAGGAAGGCTGCTTTCATAAAATACACCACAAATTAAATAATACGAACAGTATGTGAGAGGTCACGTAACAAAAACATGCAACTTGACAAATTAAACAAGAACTGTAGAATTTTTTGGATGGCTGATATTTTTCACAGTATTAGTTGGGGGGAGAAAATTACTGGGGCACTTTGTATGACATTAGAAATTATCTAGTCAATTGTCCCTAGAAGCATATTGCTGCTGCCCAGTGAACTAGATTTCATGCTCTACAGGAGATACCAGTGTTAGAAGGTTCAGTTTAGGATCACTGCAGTCAGTGCAGAAATATCTACCTAATGGTTCAGCCTTTGCTAATTGCAGTCATTTTCCAGAGGATAAATTCGCTGCAGCACATTACATTAACTGGACAAGTTCAGCCCAGAACTTCAACGTGAAAAGATCATGTAACTCAGCACAACAGGATCCATGAGGTTGATTGTTATTAATCCACGTGGTGGAAAACAGAAATAGCTTTATTTTTTGTTGATAGATAGTCCTATTTTTCTTGAATTACTGTAGAGGAGTAATGACTAGATAGAAGGGGTGGTATTTGAATGCTGTAAAAATGCCAACGGAAAGGACAGTTTCAGTGAAGTTATACTGGATTTGCTATAAAGGACAAATATGAAGTAACACTTGCTATGACTTTCTTTGTCCTGCTCTGCAAACAGATGCTGCAGCAGTTGGCACTGGGCTTTCTACATGTTATTTGCTCATCCCTCAGCTGTTTCACCGACAGTACAGTGATACCCCCTCTCAATATCCACTTTACAAGCTCTTTCTAATTATAATTCTCAAGCACGTATAATTCCCATCAATATTCAGTATATTTTAACTGTGATCACAATTAAGGGTTCCTGGAATTCTCTTAAATAAGTGTCTGAGGTAGATTTTTTTTCTTAAAACAGCAAGAAAACCTCTGAACCATGGACGTGTTGAAATCTTCATGGTGCTACATATTCTCTAGGTAGCTCATGAATATCTGGTGTGCAGCAGATGTATTCCTGGGTGCTCAGCATGCAGTGTAACAGCACAATAGTACTGTAAAATAATTTCAGAAGCATAAGAGGAATCCACTGAAAACTTTTAAGAGGAGCAAGTCTCTCCAAAAAGCTTAATATGCAGAAGAAAGTAGTAAGTAATGAACTGACATAATTCAGAAGCTGAGGGATTTATGTTATCATAATTGGGAATTCCATGGAGAAGGAACGGTTGAGATGATCGTATGAATGTTAATTCTATATTTTAAAGACCAGCATGAACATCTGTAGATCTATTTAAAACTTGCCAGTTCTAAAAATTTCAACTGCAAATAAATAAGATTCAGAGAGGAGGTCTTTAAAACAACTGAGATGGCCACAATAAAGACTTCAGGGAACGATTGTTTTAAAGTAGAGGAAAATCAAGCTCTGGGCAGGCACTGGGGTGGCTTTGGCTGAACCCTCCCTGTGGGGAACGGGCAGCTGCGAGGTTGATGGAACTGGCGACCTGGTGTAATCTTGTCACTGTGACTTTTGTACTGCAGCTGCCTTGACAGGCAGTTGTTATGAGGAAGTTATACACGATGAACATAGATTTGAGCCTTATAGGTAATACAGTGCGTAAATAGTCTGAAAAACAAACAAACATCTTGTAAATGTTGATTCCCCAGAAACAAAGTGGTAGGGCTCTGGGTTTTGCTTGTTAGAACAGCTAAGTGAAAACACACTATACAGAGCACATATCTCTTCAAGCACCTGTTGCACGGAGGTAAAATTCTAGTGACTTTGTGTTGCTATAATTGCTTTTGAAATTTTAAGGCAATGTGAATTGGCTTTTTATAAGAAAAAATCTGTCTGAGTATCCCCATGTGTGCAGTCAAAAGGCAGGAGAAATTTACAAGCAAAATAGAAAGTCAGTAAAAGAACCTTTGTAAAGTTTAGCGTGGTGGAATTTCTGATCTGTGTATACTGGGAAATGAGAGTCTCCAAGAATGTACCATATCAAGTATCTGATGCGTAAGATCACGTCTTTAAAGGCTGCGTATCATACTCTGGGGGATGGAAGCAGTGACCTGTACTGTTACTCAACCCTTTCCATGCTAAGATCCTGTTTTTACTGACAACTTACTCAAATTGTGGTAATTGAGGCTGAAATTTGCCATGAAAGCGCAGTCAGAGAGGAATCGTGATGTCAACACAGCAATAAAAATGCACTGAACCCCTTGCAAAATCAGCCCCTGAAAACACGGAGATTTTTTGCCTGCCTTCGTTTCTCTGCGTGCCAGTTTTCCCTCGGAGGGATGGCATTTGCTTCTTGATGTTATTAAGATAAATCTATGTATTTGTGCAGTGTTCTGTTGTTATGCCGATGAGTGGTACAGTAGGGCCATGAGGAAATAAAGAACTTTGTGTTGAGTGTATTGTTTTGGGTACTGGTTGGAAAGAAGCCTTGCTGAGGCTGGAATTGAGGGTGTTACGGAGCGGTGGAAACAACCTTCCCATCTGCCCAGCAAGGCAAGTCCTAGTGCTACCGAAGAGTCATCACTTTTGCACACACGTGAGAATATCCTCCTCATTCTTCTTGTCTCTCTGTTTTTTTCATAGTGAGTGTTGAAAAAGTGGAACTAAAGGGACTGGCACACAAGAAAAATGAAAGAAATGTTGAATATTCCTTTGAGGTAAGTTTTGTTGGGTTGGGTTTTTTCTGTGAAAGAAAGGGAAGGATGATACTTGAGGAGGAGTTACATTTTCAAACCTCAGTTTTAGATCCCAGAATCTGGTCTCGTCGGGCTCATTGGGGATAGATGGTGGTCACATTTTTTAATCAATGATTTGGAAGTAGTCAGAAATCACCGTTGATGAATACTTGTGGAAGGTGCAGTAAGGGATTCAGGCAAAATAAAAATACTCACTCTAACACAGAAGATTGTGACAAAGTATATATTTAGGGGAAGATACCATCCCACACTTAGAGAATAGTTATTGATGTGCTGGAGTGCAGAAGCTAGAAAGAATGTAAATATTCATCTGGAAGAGATTTTAGGCTCTTAGGACAGGGCTGCACGTATGAGAATAGAGGTAGAACGGTCATTTGTCTTTGCATTCAACGTTGAGGAGAGTGTGAGACTGTGCACATGGTTTGGACCTTCCTGGTTTTAAAAGTGGTGTTGAAGAGTACAGAAAATAACTATGGAAATGATTCAAGGCTTGAGGAAAATTCTGTGTAGTGAGAGACTTAAAGAACTTAACTGAAAAATTACTTTGAGTGTCATATAAAAGCATTTTCAAAGGAAAGAAGATGTTTTATGGTAAAGGGGGCGTTCTTCTAGCAGAAAAAGGCACAAGAGGAACCATTGTCTGGAAATCGAAGCCAGACAAATTCAAACTGGAAGTGAGAATAGTTTCTTCGCAATGAGCATAGTTAGCCACAAGCTGGTAGGAGAAGTGGCTTTGCCCCTTCCTCCCTTTTTTTACTCAGCTTTTGGAGGTTCAGTCATTGCTCACAATTTCTGTGGGGGGATGACTTCATTCTGTGAAACCTTCTGTTAATAGCGGAGCCCGGAGTCTGGGCACTGGCGAGAGAGAATGACAAACTGCTTTTCTCCCATCCAGTTGGAACGACGTATTCCAAAATCTAGAATTCAAAGCCCAGAAAATGTCTTTGGTTTGCTTAATGAGGCAACAGAGCCAAACAGTTGGTGAGAAAAGGAGAACCCGAAAGAAAATGGATGGTAGAATTTCAATTATCTACAGCCTTCACCCTCTCCAAAAGTTTTTCTTTAAAACTCCCACCCAAGATAGAGCCTCGGTTCGGCATCTTCTGGTGATGCTGAGAGTGTTAATCTCTGCATGACTTGATTCATGGATAATGTTCTGAATTTTCTGAGTCCTGTGATTGTTCCAAATGCCGTCAATATTAGAAAGGATTTTTTTAAAGGGGTTTTAAAAATCTTTCTGAAGTATGCAGTTGTCTAGACTCCAGCTACATCTTGTGAAACATCTTTTCCTATTATAAATTTTTCTATAAATACCAGAAATTGCTTTTACCAGTATTTCACTTGACAGCTTGTAACTGAGAGAACAGCCCATAGTTCAGCTGAGCTAATAAATTGCTATTTGCTGGGTTAGAAACTCAACTATTAAATGTTTTGTTTTGTAGCTTGGGAATAGAAGGTCAATAGATAGAGCAGTTTAGTGTTCTCAGCGTCGCTTGGCAATGCTATTCACTGCATTTACAGTTCGCATTGTTGTTTTGTAAGTATTGAAAATTATAACAAGTTGTAACAAATGTTGGGTTATTACAAAACTGGAAAGAAAGAGAAACTTCTATATTTTCTGAAATTTCTCATGAATTTAAAGAAATTAATTTATGACAAACTTTAAAAAACAAAAAAAACCCCTTTTGTAAAACGAGAAACAGTTTTCTTTCTTATTTTCTTCTTTTTTTCTTATTCCCTTTTTTTTGTGTAACAGCTCTGCAGAGAGGAAATTCCTCCATTATGTAATATATTTTGAAATACTCTCCTCTCACCAGTCTTTTTGGCAGCTTTCTTGATGGCTGGAAAAACTTTGTGTATGTTTTCAGTTGTCATTGAAACTGGTGTCATGTGAGAAGACGGCCTCCTGATTCTCAAACGTGTAAACCCAGCTCCTTCCCCTATAGCGCTGCCGAAGATCCATAGGCCTTCAGGCGCCTTGAATAGAGATCTTGGGTCTGAAGGGACTTCTCGTTGGCCACCCTCGTGCTGCTCCTCAGCGTGCCAAGAAATCCTGACTTTTGGCTCAGTTGAAACTTAACGTCTACCAACCCATAAATGCCTCTGTAGCTAAGAATGTAATGACTTAATGCAGAAAGCGTATGGGAAGAGATGCTGAACTCTTTCCCTTTTCTAGGGCACATACAAGATGGTGTCTGACGCGCGTAGCCAGGGCAGGAGCTGCAGGTTTCCTTTCTCAGGCTTTGCCCTTTTTTTGCAGCGGGGTGATTTTGCTGCCACCTTGATCTTTGCATGGCATATGGAGTTGATTAATTATAAATAGGCAGTGTTGCGCTCTGGCAAGCTGTTGGGATTGTACATCAGATTCTATAAACCAGCTGTTTTCTTTAACAATAATAATAGTAAAAAATTTCCATTACTTAGTAGTCTGTTTCTTCATCCTGGATGTCTGCAGAGCGCAGTGGCTGTGTAAACTATGAAGTGCTTTTTTAAGCATTCGGAATAGTCGTTAAGTATAATAACAGCAAGAACCAGGCAACGAGGGAGGATTTGAGTAATAGTTACTTGTGCACAAAAAGAGTTTTTCCTTATTGATGTCACACGTTACAAACTTCCCCACAGTCTGTGGGGGATACTTGATACCTATTATTGATCTTTTGGAACCAAACTTGAATCACTGACTAGTAGTTACTAACCTGAGTGTTTTTTACTTCCCAAGGTCCTGTGGTCTGATTCTTCAGTGACGTTGGTAACCAAATCTTCCACTGAAGTGACTGAATTTGTTTCAAAGGTAAAGGTGATACAAAAAATACTTGGAAAACAGAGCGCTGTTTTGTCCCTGTGTGAAATTTAGTTTAATGACGTTTTACAAAGTGTGCTGGGATAATGCAGACAGATTGAATTTCATAAGATGTTTGACTTCTAAGTTTCTGTGCCTTGAATCTCATATGAGTAACCAGTCTTTTCACTTACTACTTGTAATGTCCTCTGCCTTTAGCTATCTCAGCTGTATCCAGAAGAAAACTTGGAGAAATTCATTCCTTGCCTCGCTGGTCCAGATTCATTTTACTTAGACCGGAACCACATGGACCTGGAATCGGACCTTAGGTATGCTGGGGTTTTGTTGTGGTGTTTTTTTGATCTTGACACTTGTCTCTTTTCACCAAGTGGAAAAAAAGAAACAGGAAACAGAAATATTATGTTCATATTCTGAATTACTTTCAAGAAATTAGAACCTGATTCTAAGCATTATTTCTTGGTGTTCCAATAACTCCAGTGCATAAGAATTTTTCAGGAACTCTTTCTTTAGAAATACAGATGGTAATAATATTCTGTATTAAGCTTTCGGGAGAACTGACATTTCCTCATTCCTTCTTAAAAACAAATAGAGGATCATTGGCTTTGCAGAAACTTGGTTTGGACTCAAAAAATAGCCAAAACTGCTTTAAAAAAAACACAACCCAAAACTCAGGAAAAAATAATTGCCTGAATAGTCATCCTTCTGTACTGAGGGATGGGTTGGGGGGATTTTTTTTTTTATTGTCTCTGTTGGTTTAGGTTGTTGTGGTGTTTATTTTGCTTTAATTTAAAAAAGGTAGGTATGTGTGTATATGGAATAGCCATTAAATTTTTGAAAGCCATTAACGGCTGAGGAATTTTTGAAGCCTTAAACGGTACCACCCTCACATGATCACAAATCACCTGAACATTATCTGATCTAAAACACCATTTAAAATGTCATCACCTGTGGCACATCACATCAATTCTCTTTCTAAATACTGAAATAGGTTTGCTAGGACTTAAATTATTGTCACCTACTACTGTCTGTATCTACCTGAAGCATTAAATGATGTTTTAAAATACCAATTAATGTCTGTTACAGCTTGGGCTGAACACCTATTTTCCCTAAGTCGAGACAGGCTTTTGTTCCCCCTTGACAGCCCTGGTGGATATTGTTTTTCCGTGGTCGGAGCCAGCAGGTGTGGGCCTGGATTATTTTTCATGGCAAACAGCGTGAACGTTTCAAACGGTTCCTTCTGTGCTTCGAGGATCAGAGCCGGTTGCTGGGAATGAGGGAGGGTGAGGGAGGCTGCGCGTTGCTGCTGTTGAGCTAGCAACAGTCTCTACAAATCTAGGTTAATAGAACAGCAATCTGCCTTTACACAGCAACCGTTGTCTCTCTGAAGCAGAGAAAGAAGCAGTTCTGTTAAGCACAACATATTTGAAAAATTCAGAATTGAACTATCATTTTTCAAGGTGGAAAGTTCAGCCGTGCCTGTGGATAGCTGCCTTATTTTTCATTCCAAGACTTTTTTAAAATGAGAAATACAAAGAGATGGTCGAAGTGCTCTCTTTTTAAACAGCTTTTTGTACCTTTTCAGATTTGGCAAAAGGCAGTCAAGTTTGCATAACAAGAAGAAGTGTAGTCATGTTGATAGAACGTACTTTATACGTTGCAAAGTTTTAGGAAATTGGCATTTTTTTCGACCAAAAGAGGCACAGCAATCCCAGGGAAAATGTGACGTAAGTTTTACAGCCTTTTTCCCTACACTGCCAGACTCTGCATCTGCTGTTTAGCTTGAAGAGGAGAAAATTAAATAACAGATAGATCTATATGTTATGGTTTTCAGGTTCACGAATTTGAAAGGGAATTTTCAAGTTTATATTTGAACATGTTCTTCCTTAAGCATGTTCAGTGTTCTTAAAATAAGCGTCTTTACTCAACCGTTAAACAGGGCGAAAGCAACACAAGAGTAACGTGTGTTTAAGCAGTATTAAGGATAAGAGTATCTGCATTTCAAGACTGTTTTGAATCAGATTTGTGTAGTGCTATTGATTTGAGAGGTCTTTTACGTTTTGGTTTCAAAATTTCAAATTAAATTTCCAAATTTCATGTGCAGTCCACAGTCATGATGGCACAGGCAGCTGCAAAGCAGGGATAACAGCCTGGGGGGTTTGTTTGCTTTTGGTGAACATGCAGGTATTTGGCACCGTTACCTTCCCACGTGGTGAAAAATGACCATGTCAGAAAGTTCTTCAGCACTTCATCTCCTTCACAGCAACTTCAGAGTTCAAGTAAGTTTAAATCAAGTTTGTAAATTAATTTTTTTTTGTACTGATGTGCGTTTCATAAACTGATGCCATTTTTAATTTCTGTTCCCTGTTTTTAGATCCTGGCAACTCTTCCCTTTATAAAGTGGGAACTACGCTGGGAACATCTGGAAGGTGAAATATTTATTTTGTTTACATTCGTTCTGGTTAGTTGCAAAAACCCATGACATAGGTAATTATCTGTCTCCTCTTGGGGATTTATTTCAGTCTACACTTTCCTAATTTGTCTGTAGAAGATTTTAAGAAATTCTAGCCTTGGTGTGTGATCTGCCCAGATCAAAACAGACAGATGGTGAGAATATCAGTGTAAGGTACTGGCATTCCTAGTGTTGCTGTTTGATCATTCTTTAAATGCCTTAAGAAAACACGTCTTATAATAATAACTGCAAGAGCTCAGGGTAGGTAGTTGTTTGAAGAAAAGTTTTGCAGTGAGTTGAGTTCCTATGCAGCAAAACTTAGGGAGCAGGCAGTTTGCAAATAGAAATATAACAATATAATTATTGGAGATGGAAGAGAGAATTTAACTTCCACTTCAAAAGTAAAGGATATAAAATATAAGTACCATCAGACCAAACTATTAAAATATAAGTACNCTAGGGAGAAGTGTCCCTGCCCGTGGCAGGGGGATTGGAACTCGATGATCTTTAAGGTCCCTTCCAACTCTAACCATTCTATAATTCTATGAAACTCTCTACAATTGTGACAGATCAGATTGTGGTGGCTCTCTTGTCCTGAGAAACGTGTATGTTCAGGGAAGAATTTAGGGGAACCCAGCTGCAGTGCTCCTGCTGGATGTAAAGCCAGCGAGCACCCCTTCTAAGCAGTGTTTCTCAAATCGTTTAGAGCTGTAACTGCTAATTGGCATCAACACTTCAGCAGTGGTGGATGATTTCTCTGTGATCTGCTGCTTAATGCCTAACTAGTGATGGTCTCAATCACATGCTTAAAAGGAACAATGATCATCCAAATTGTAGGCCCCGATCTTGTCATCCCCAGTCTTTGTGGGCAAAGGGAGGCTCGAGCATCTCTGAAAGGGTTTTTTCTCTCTGCGGCATGTTTGAATGTTCCCTTATAAAGGGGTTTCCTTTCAGAGGGAGGAAGGAAACTTCTTCTAAGGGAGGTATAAGTCAGCCCTGGGAAAAGCAGGAAAGAAATTCTCTTGCCTTTTGTTAGGATTTAACAAATGCAGAGCTTACTGTCTTAAGAGGCGATTTTAATTTTCTCCAACAAAACCCAGAACCCTCCCAAGGAGCAAATATTGTGGGTTATTTTGCCACTTCCACATGTAAAAAAAAAAAATAAAATCCACAGGATTATGTTTGGGCTTCATTTTAATAATGCAAAACTGAACCACACCCATTATCTCTAAACCTCACAGAGAGGTAGCAGAACATCTAATAACTGCGATTGTAGAAGGAAACCTCTGCTTAAGCTGAAGATAGGGCTTACTGTTTGCCACAAACTGCACTGCTTTTGTTATGCCCTTGAACACGTAGGTACAAATCAGTGCAGGTTTAAGCAGAAATCCTGGAAGTTGCAATTTTAAATGGCCGTAGTGGCTGAACTCTGGGCGACACAGATTCGGCATGATAAATCCAATAATATTCCTGTTTTGCAGGCCTGTCTGTGGCGTGGCTGGCATTCAGGCTTCTCAGAACCACGTTCAGCACTCGGCTGCTGCTCCCGTTGCACTACCCCACTGCTCCCACGCCGGAGGCACGGGCTCCTCGCTGGCCTATCGCACCCCGATGGACACCTCTTCTTCACCCATGTTAATGTCTTCCAGTCCCCAGACCCCTCAGACACAGGAGCAAAACGGGATCTTAGACTGGCTCAGGAAACTGCGGTTGCACAAGTACTATCCTGTCTTCAAACAGCTCACCATGGAGAAGGTAGGGCAGTAAATTAAGGAAGGGGAACTGGCTTTTAAATTATCCTTATACTTTCTAGTGCGGGGAGAGAGGCTGCAAACATCTGCATTGAGAATTGCAGAAGTTCTTGGCAAATGCTGTGAAGGTTTGCACTCTCTTGAAGCGATAAGGTTTTGATGAAAACCTTCCTATTTTCGATCCGTGCTGTCTCCGGGGCCTGGGCTGTTGAACAGCAGCCGCCTCTTCCAGGAACCTTCACCAAATGCCTGGAGATCCAACTTGCACACCATTGCAGGAGCTCTGCTTTGGCTCCCTGCATCTCTTTGATGTGCAGTAGATAAGTAAAAATCTGTTGATTTTTTAAATTTCTGCTTCTAGATTGATTTCCCTCCCAAAATATTTGGTTATCCTTATTTTAAAAAAAGAGATTCACAGAGATTTCTGACATCAACCTTAATGTGTGCACGTACCTGTAAGTGAACAGGAGGGTTTTGTTTTCTTCAGAAAAATTCTTGGTGGAAAAAATAATTGCTTATGTGTGTGCACAGCAAGAGTTACAAATGGTACCTACGTGTGCTGGATTTTAGGATACTTTTACAGCATTTACTCGGCCCCATCTGTAAAATCCATGTCCTCTCCCTGTCTTTTAGCCTTGAACGCCCTCCAGTGGAGTAAGTGCTTGGGTTGAGCTGGGCCTAAACTGGGATGGTTTGTGCTGGTTATAGTGTGGTGTATGGATTTGGTTAGAATCTGGTACCCGAGTCTTCTGATTTGATTTTCTTCATTATGTGAGGGGAAATAGATAGTGGGGGTTTTATTTAATAAAGTAGCAAACCTGTGCACATTCTAGTGTGTTTTTAACAAGCATGTATTACTACACAGACTTTGCTGGCTTTAAATTTCATTACATTGTATTACAAGTGTTTGTATTTTATTATACAATTTAATTTTGGATGTGTTTTCCAACTAAACTGATGAGATGACTGCACATTGATTTCTGCATTAAATGACACAACCAGGAAAACTAGAGTGATTTTTTTTTTAAGAGAAACAGATCATTTAACTCATTTATAGCACAAAGTTCTCTTTTAGTATGTACACAAATGACTTCATCTTTATTGTGAATAGTTAATATAAGCACACACCTAATTACATGTGATCTACAGGTATCCTTTCTTTTGTGCCAGTTCTGTCCACTTTTATTCTACATGGATTCTGTAATTTAAAACTGGAGTAGAGAGTTTGTTTTAATTAACATATGTTAAAAAAAAAAGCTCTAAAATTACCTTTCAGAAATAGAACTAAGAATGTTTCAGGCTGTAAAACTAAGCACGTGTTTTTTCTTTACAAGTTTCTGAGTCTCACTGAGGAAGATCTGAATAAGTTCGAATCCCTCACCATGGGAGCAAAGAAGAAGCTCAAGACCCAGCTTGAGTTGGAGAAGTAAGTGGAGGGGGAAAACTGCCTTTTGAAGGTCATAAGATACTTAATGCAGGTTTTACCATGGTCTTTCCAGACCGTAAACCTGTGCTCCAGCCCAGGATTCCCACCTGTAAATATGGGTAACGTTTATCTCCCTTCCTCTGCAGTTGTGTTGCTTGTGAAAGGGGGGCTTCCTGTATAATATTTAGTACTTAGTTGGTCAGGGTTGTGGTAAGGACAACCAAATGTGAAGAATTTATGAACTCCCTTTTTAAAAGGATATGGCAACCCAGTCGTAACGTAAATGCTTGTCTTTACCTGTCACGTTGACAGCTCTTCTGAGGAGGGGAATACTTTAAAATAATTCACAAAAGATACATGCTGTTACTTAGTTTTTTGTTTTTTTTCCCTAAACTTGTATAATAGGGATTGTAAAGCAGCTGTGCAAAACCCATCTAGATTTTGGGCTTACCTGAGATCCACGGGGTAGGAAGGAATCAGGCAAGCGAGCTGCTGGGCTGTAGGGTTTGCAGGCTCTGGTGCTGCACACAGAAAGTCAGGATGCCCAGCAGGGCTCTTTCTTTGTAAGACCTGACAATTTTTTGGGTTTCCAGCTAGAATGGTTGGAGCACAGCTACTTTGAGAGCCTCCTGAGTGTCCTGTGGTGACCCAAGGCAGCTGTGGTGGCTGCAGCTGCTCAGGCCTCTGCTGACTGCCAGGGCTGGGGTGCGGGTTGACAGATGACACCTGTGCAGGATCTGGGCTTCTGACTTTGTGTGGGGACAAACCACTGAAAGTCAGGGCTGTTGCAGTTAACCCTGGCCTCAGGAAGCTCCCAGCTTTAGGTGGTGAAGGTGATACAAAGAAGGACAGTGCTCTGTGTAATATTAACAGCTCTTTGGGGAAACTGATGCAACGGGTTGTCCTGTTTTTTCTATCTCCACTTAGAGGGAAATGTTTATTCTGAAGCTCCTGTAGTTACTGAAAAAGCAATTAAAAACTCCAAATCCATGCCCGTTTATCAAAGCTCCTTGATGGTGTTTCTCATCAGTCCCTGTTTTTCCAGAGCGTGTTTGCAAAATGAAAGCTTTGGAGCTGCATTTGGCTTCTCTTTGGTTGTGGTGCGCACGGCTGGGTTTGGGACACGCTTACGTACTGTGTGGTGGAATTCAGTCACCATTAGGTTGTGTTTTACCCTCGTACAAATAAGAGCATTATTATTGTAATCAGATGGCAAACAGTCCAAATGTAACTGCTGGCAAGAAGCTACGATCAAGATTGATGTCATTTCTGAATGTTTCCATTTTAAATTAGCATAACATTTTAGTGGGGTTTTTTCCTGGGCTTTGTCTGCTTTAGTTCCATTCAGAAATTGATTCATCTGTTGTTGTGCTTCAGCCAGTTCTGATTTCTTCATACCTTTTTCCATCTCCTTGTAGAGAAAAATCAGAGAAAAGGTGCCTAAACCCCACAACACCTTCTTCAGTTACCAGCAGCGGTGTGGCCAGGGTTCCCCCTACGACGCACGTAGGACCCATCCAGAGCATCCGTGGCAACCATGCTGCAGGTGAGCGAGGGGAGCAGATCTCACTGTCTGAGAGGTGCTGTGGTCAAACAGTTGTAATTAGGCCCTCCTTGTTTGTGTTCCCTGATTGCTCACACCCCCTTTCCCTGCAGAGCTGCGAGTGGATGTGGATCAGCCAGCCCACCCCCTGCCCCGGGAGGGCAGCTCTTCCGAGTACTCCAGCTCTTCTTCCAGCCCTATGGGGATCCAGACGAGGGAAGAGAGCTCCGACAGCGCTGAGGAGAACGAGAGACGTAAGCAGAGATGAGCAAACAGGGTGCCTGTGTTGCCCAGCTTTGGTGAAGCAGTTGTATTTAGAGGTGTTTCTGTCTCTAGGTTTGGAGATTCACTTGGACGGCTCAGAGAAGGAGAAGCCGGTGATGTTACTGAATCATTTCACTTCAAGCTCTGCCAGACCCACGGCTCAGGTCTTACCAGTGCAAAATGATGCAGGTTCCAATCCGTCCAACCACCACGCTCTGCCAATGCAAATGATGTCAGCGGCCTCTACTCATATCACCCCCATTCGGATGCTAAATTCAGTGCATAAATCAGAGCGTGGCAATGCAGACATGAAGCTACTTTCATCGTCTGTGCATTCGCTTTTATCTTTAGAAGAAAGAAATAAAGTTTCTCCTGGACCTAGGGGCAGCATAAAAATGGAAAAGAACTTTGGAAATACCGTGGTGGATGTCATGTCTGCATCTTCTCCCCACCAGCCCTTGCAAGTGCTGTCAGGGGCTGCTGAGAACAGCTCACCCACATCTACCATCAACTTTGGTCCTCGAACCAAAGTCGTACATGCTTCGACTCTGGACAGAGTGATTAAAACAGCTCAGCAGCCGGGATTGATAGTAGAAACGAGCACTGCTGCCACTGTAACATCCAGCACAGTCTTCCACGTGGCTCGTCCACCCATCAAACTCCTGGTGTCTTCGTCTCTTCCTACTGATTCTGCCATTGCTGGACAGACTTCCTGCTCCAGTAATATGCAAATAACGGTGTCCCCTGCAATAATAAACCCCCGGACTGCTCTGTACACAGCCAACACCAAAGTTGCCTTTTCTGCAATGAGCAGCGTGCCGGTGGCGCCCATGCAAGGCAGCTTCTGCGCCAACAGCAACGCCGCCTCCTCCAGCAGCCACCCCTCCACCTCCTTCGCCACCATGGCCAACCTGCCCAGCTGCCCCGCGCCCAGCTCCAGCCCCACGCTCTCCTCCGTTGCCGAGAACAACTTCTACAGCAGCAGCAGCAGCAGCAGTAGCAGCAGCAGCAGCAGCGGCGGTGGTGGTGGATCCGCGGGGAGCATCCCAGTCCCAAACCAGAACCATCACCACCATCACCACCAGCAGCAGCAGCAGCCGCCGCAGCCGCCGGGGTGCATGGTGTGCAGCTCCTGCGGCTGCAGCGGGAACTGCGGTTCCAGCGGCATGACCGTCAGCTACGCCAACTATTTCCAGCACCCCTTTTCAGGACCTTCAATGTTTACTTTCCCCTTTCTGCCCTTCAACCCGCTGTGCAGCAACGGCTACATCAACACACAACAGTACAACAGCAGCACCACCTTCCCCGTGGTCCACACCGCCTACAACAGCGGCATAGCTCCCGACTCCGTCATGGCCGGGCAGTCCACGTTTGCAGTGCCACCGATGCAGAACTTTATGGCCGGGACAGCAGGGGTTTATCAGGCACAGGGGATGATGGGAAACAGCAACGGTTCGAGTCACAAAAAAAACGGGAATCTCTCCTGTTACAACTGCGGGGCCAGTGGTCACAGAGCTCAGGACTGCAAACAGCCTCCCATGGATTTCAATCGACAAGGTGAGAGCGGGTGGAGGGATGGATGGGGGACGTGGGACACTCAGAGCCTTGCCCTTAGCCCCTGGGAATGGCTGTGGACCCAAGGGCAGCGGGAACTTTTCCCTTCTGACCTCTTGTTCTTGAAAGCTGGTGGCTTTGAGCTCTATTTACAGAAGTTGGAACTTATTTTTGTGCAGACCCGGCAGGAGAATGGGTCCTGGTAAGGCCCTGGGTCAGACCCTGGAGCTCTACAGGGCTTGTGCTGGTTTCTGGGGAGGGGAGAGAGAGGGTGAGAGCGAGCTTCTGCGGACAGATCCCAGAAGAATTGTTGTCACTGCTTATAC
>VXBW01003232.1:160901-183316 GCA_013400375.1 Thinocorus orbignyianus | reverse complement strand
TGATTCTATGATTATACATTGCCCTTATTTTGTAGGGTGTGTTGCCTGTGTGGCTACAGCACGGGCTTCTCCAGCAGAGAGCCAAAATCCTTAATTCCAGGCAGGAAACAACTAAGAGAGAAATCTTACCTTACTGAGAGCACCTTCTAGCCTCATTTTTTTTCTTTATTGTGATTGACATACTGAGTTGAAATAATTTTCATGTGATGTGGGCCTAAAAAGTTACAAATTTTTGACTGGAGCAAACAGCACTGAGGGCTTAAATTTCACATTGTGTCTTGTCTGTAGCGAACATCTGTGTGTGTTTTTATACGGTGCAGACAAGGTCTCAAGTATTTGGCCACTATAAATTAATAAGTGACTGGTTTTGAGGCAGCAATTTACAGCAGTGCTAAAAAGTAACTAATTAGTGAAGTTTCTGTGGGAGTGGTCAGTGGGGAAGAAGTGACACTGTCTCTTTGGTTCTATTTCGGAGAAGTTCAGGACCGCAGTCTGCTGTCTTCTGAAGCTGAATTTCATTATTTCTTTTCATTAATCAAATTTCCAGTTAAGCTCTCCCAAGCAAATTGTTCTCAGCCTCTTCTGCAGGTGTGCTGTCATCCTGCCTCACACACCTAATGAGCGGCAGGTTGGTTTAGAAAGTTCTGAGATGTATGGGTGGGAAAAGGCTGATGATGTTTAATTCCTCCGTTTCCTCTCCCCCAGGTACGTTTAGGCTGAAATATGCTCCTCCCTCTGAGAGTCTCGACTCCACAGACTGACACTTTATCATCTGGCAAGACAAATACTGTAAGCCATGGAGATATAAGGAGATCGAACTACAAAACTGAGACGTCCAGTTGCTGTTAAGCTTAATGTATTTTTTAATCCAAAGGTGCTTTACTTTATTAGACTAGGTAGAAAATCTAGCTTAGGGGTGCATCAAACCCATTTTTGATTGCCAAATTGAAGCTTGGATCTTGTTGTTGGAACTTCTGACCACGTGTCGTAGGACCGATGCATCCTGGATGGATGCTGGGGCTGGCCAGCTGCGGTTTCTGTCCCAAATATAACCACCAACCTACTTTCTTTTCTTTTTTTTTTTTTTGTTTGCTGGAGAATGTTGCCATAACATGGACTTTCTAAGGTGAAAGGTCTGACTTCAGGGCAGCTACGTTGTGAAGTGGAAGCTGGAGGCTGAAGGTAGGAGTGGCCGTTCGCCAGAAGGACTTTGGCACCCCTGGGCTAGGTAAAACCTTCTGCTTTTTTTCAAAAGTGATCAGGCACTAATCTCTGGGATTTTTAAGGATTGCACTATAGAAGAATGTAAAACTCTTCAAGCTTTCTGCACTTTCAGCAGACAGTTGTCATTCTGAGACCAGTGCAAGAGGCAAAGAAGTTCCGACTTTTACAAATTGGCACCAGCAGGATAAGTGGCTTCACCACACAGATCTCAACGCCAGTCTCTCCATTCCCTTCCAAAAGAACACCCGGCAGTTTCGGTTCCTTCTGGGAAACAAACTTGTGCTTCATTTTCTCACTTATTACTAAATAGTGCTGGGTTCCCAGCAGTGGAATAAACTTAGTTTCCAAGGGTCCAAGTCCCAGAGACTCCAGAGTCATAAAGGCTTCAAGGATATTTTCCTGTAATACACAAAACAAACCTTTACGTCCTGTTACTGTATATAGGTCTCTTTCACAGAAACCTTATTATTCTGCTTTTGTAAATGAATTTTAAACCATCCTTAAAAAGAAAAGAAAAAAAAAAAGAAGAAAAAAAAAAAGCAAACCGAGAGAGAACTCTGGCAGCAGAGTTGATAAGCTTTTGCTTTACTTTATATAAAAATCCCAACCTTTTGACTCCTACCCCAAGGCTTTTGCTACAGGATTCCGAAGTGGTAGAAGTCAACCATGTAAAAGGTAGTAAACTTCATTATTATCAAGACTTTGAAGGATTTCTTGTCAGCCTCCTTCGTTGCAATAGGTTGTAGATGACTAGCTTTGGTGTTAACTACTTAGCGTACATAATTTGTGGGTGACAAATCTAAATTAGGACTCAGGAGGAAGCCAAACAATTCTTGAACTGCTCATTTGAAACAGTTTGGTCCTGTCTAGTTGAAAGAAGATACTAATCCTCACGGCTCACCCGAGGAATTCGACGGCATTAAATGGGTGAGGCCTTCTCTTGAAAAGTGTCTGACAGAGAGAGATTTGCATATTGTAATTTGGAAGACACCTTTAAAGTCTGAAGCCTTGTTTACACTTGGAGGTATTTCTTACACTAATTTGAACCACACCAGGATGAGCAGGATGCGCAGAGGCTCAGCCGAGTCTTGCCAGGGAGCGAGGGCAGTGGTACCCGAGGAGGAGGTTTGGAAGCAGTGCGGAGCTGCCCAAGGAGATGGGCCTTGGTCACGGAGCATCCAAGGAGGGGGAAACACAGTAGCTCAACAGCCAAGACCTTCCTGGACCACGCTCGTTGGAAAGAAACGCTCTGGGCCACCCTTCAGGTGGTGGGTGATGAGCAGGAGATGTGAGCATCACCGAGGAGGCACGGTGACGCGAGGTGGCCGGACACCACGCTGGGTCCAGGGAGCGATCTGCAGCTCTGAGCACATTGGGCTTCACGGAAACCAAAAGCTAAATTTGTTTACTGTTTGGTTTTTTAAAAAAAAAATTAAAAAATTAATCTTTATTCCTATGCAATGAAAAAAAAACCCAACAAACCACCCCAATTGGTGTATCTCAGCCCGGCTGCCACCTCCGCAGCGTCGCACACGCGGCTCCACCTGCGAGCGAGGAGCTGTTACCCCTCTTCCCACCAACAACCTTCAGACCGACAACACTAAAGTGATGAAAACTGACAATGCAATTTACTTTGCCTTAATGAGCTCGAGACAATGGTAGGAACAGTCTGTCATGCTGTATCCACGCTGAAGGGAACGCGCAGTTTTCAGTGACGATGTTTACGATTTACAGCTTGGAGGGGAGGGTCTCTCCAGTGGCCTGGAACACGTGCTGAAAGCCAAACCTTAACCTTTTGGGTTTTTTTTTTTTTCCTTTTGGATTCTTTTTTTTTTTTTCTTCACGGTTTTTAAACGAGATTTTAAAACTGAATTGTATTTAAATAAACTGTATTTTGACACATGCAAGTGTTGAAAACCATCTCAAAATAGCAAAAATCAACAGAAAAAAAAAAGAAAGAATAATTTCTGTACCGGTTGCGTTTCGTTTCACTGCCCAGAAGCTGGGCACGGCCTCATCTGAGATTCATCCCGGAGTCAAACCCGTAACAAAAGGACTGTAAAACTGAACTCGTGTCCAGCGAACTGTTCCATTCCTTTCTCCAGAGCTTGCTTTGGGGTGGTTTCCTTTGTGTAAAGTTAAGGCTGATGTTTCTTCAAGTGGCTTCTGTGTTACTTTTAGGTAACGTTTTTAACTGGGGAGGTCTGGTTTTAGAGGAAACTCACCTCCAGCAGGGTCTGAGCCCCCGTAAAGCGCCGCGAGCGGAACAGAGAAGCGATTGCTGAGCGGCAGCGGGCGCAGAGCCCTCCCCAAACCCTACCGAGCTGTGGCTCCACATCTGCCCATCAACGCTCTCTGCTTTGTACCCAGAACAGCCAAAGCTGGTAAGTCCCAACAGAGCACTTTAGTTCCGTAAAAATAACCCTTACTCCGTTTTTAAAAGGCACAAATCTATCTTCCCCCCGCCCCCCAAAAGAAAAAGTAAGGCAGCTTCTTTTAGAACAGTAGTTCCAGCTTCACTGGCTGAAAGAACCAGTTCTTAAAACCTATTTTTATACGTTGAAAGATGGAGATTTCGAAGGATGCTATTTATTCCTCTCTTTGTCCTGAAAGTATAAAAAGAATTAGTTCTCAAAATGGATTTCACTGTGGGATAGAAATGAGGTTTTTTAAGCGTAAGAGGGAAGGGAATCCCGAGTCGGGGGAGCGAGTGACCTGCGGTGCCGTCTCGGATGGGTCAGCCATGGAAACACTGGAAATAGGATGGAATTTCCAACGAGCTCCTCCTCGCCCTGGCACTCTGCCGATTAAGCATTAATAAAGATGCCAGGCTGGACACTGAGCGACGCGGGAAGCCTCATCTGAGCGAGCCAGGTGTTGATCAGAGATTTCCCCAGTACTTCAATCCTTCAGATAACACGGCACACTCCGCTTTTTGTAAAACTTCTTCACACCACGGTCATTAAATCTTGGCAAAGGCAATGCCAGACTTCCAAAAATACTAGTCTGACACTAGACCTTGACTGTTACCCCCAAATCCCGTTTCACACTGTTTCAAAAAATTAACCCTCATCTGTGGCATCCAGCAGAGCAACATTTCCCCTCCCTGAAGTAAAAGTGAGATGGTTGGAACCCCCCGCACGGGGCTCGCTGTGCTGAGTCACTGGAGGTCACAGAGCGGGAGCTGTGGATTCGGGGTGGGCTGGAATGGCTCCTAAATCAGAGGGATTTGGGCAATCCCGGGCAGAAACCCACGCAACAGAGCGCTCTCGGGGATCCCCCACCCATCACCAACCCTTGGAACCTCCCCTTCGCTCTCTCCCGTTTATTTCTGAGCAAGGAACCGCGTCGGTACCGAAGCAGAAAAGCAGATCCTGGGTGTTTGCAAGTGCAGATTTAACAGCTTCTCTTGGACATGACTTTCCACAAGGAATGAAGGAAACTCCTGCTCCCATTTGAGCCATTTCTTTTACTTCGGTCAATTCTAGTATTACAAATTGTGCATGTAACTTTATAAATATTTTAAATAGTTTTGTAAATATTTAATATTCAGCTAATTTGATTTTGAATTGTAAATGTCAAGTATTCTGGTATTGGGATTTTTATGTTTTATTATACTTTGTTAAAAGTAAAATTGTACATTTTTAGAATGTTTTTATCTGAGTAAATTTAATGTATGAAAAATAAAGAGTTAAACAGAATCCCTTTCTATATATTTTTTTAATTTAAAGGGGCTTCTTCCATGTGGAGGCTTCTCCAGCTTGGCAGTTCCCAGGGATGACTTTTTTTTTCCCCTTTAATTCCCTTTATTCCTTTAGCTGTCTCCCCACCCACGGACACCTGTGGGTGAATCACGGATCTATTACAGCTTCTCCAACTGCTCTCCTCCCCCTGACTCAGCTCCTGGCTCTGAAAGCAGACTCCAGCTGCCCCCCCCAAGCCCCTGCCTGCTTTCCTAGGAAAGGAGGAGGACGCACAGGGAGCAGCCTTCNTCCCTTCCAACTCTGACCATTCTGTGATTCTATGATTTGTGTCCTGATCCACAGGACTGTGGCCTGGGGTCCTTCCCGAGGAGCAGCTGCAGCACCAGGACTCGGAATCCTTGAAGGAGAAGTTAGTGAAGCAGGAACACAAACAAAACAGGGATATAGAAACCTGTGTGTGTACCCCAGTCCGTTCCCATCTGCAGGTGGATCTTTTACAGGGCAATTCCACCTGAAATTCCTCCTTCTGGAGGGTGGTTGCTCCTGCTCTGAGTTATTAACGACCATCAGCATCAGGGGTGTCAGTACAGGCGGACACTCCTTGTCAGCAGGACCTGGGCCACCACCTTGTCTCCTGAAGGAGGGGGAACAGCCCCCTGTGCGCCCTCCCCTGCAGAGCCCTGACTCCAGGCGCCCTCCAGAAATAACCACACCAGCCATCCTTAAGTCGGGATGTAATCCATCCATATCAGCACTGTATTAATTTTAAAAAAGCAACATTTGTACAGGAATATCAGTCAATCACGTCGTAATTACAAGTCTGGTTGTCAGTTATGAGTTAAACAATCCCTTACACGAACAAAACTAAACAGAGAAACGAGCTGCTTTTAAAAGTTTACGCTGGAGTAAAAACACAAAAGAACAATTAAAAAAAAAAAAAAACAGGAAAAGAAAAGAAGAAAAGAAATGGGAAGTAAGCATTGTGAACGAGATGCATGCAAAGAGGTGTGGGGAGGTACAAATTGTACACCGGATTGAGCTCGAGTGCCAAGACACAGTAGTATTGCTTCTTTTCACCCCCCCTGCCCGCCCCCACCCTCCCCGTGACAGTAATTAGCTTCCAGTAACAGCTGTAGTTAGTTCACAGACACATAATATACAAGAGTAACCTCATCCCGCTACGCTTCACTTGACAACGACTCCAGAGGAAAAAGGCAGGTCCTGGGAGATACCTTCCCTCTGCTCAGGACAGCAGTGACACTTCCAAACCCCATGCAAGTGGCAGGAGACTTCAGTGATGGGAAAAAAAAACCCCAAAACAAAGCAAACAACCACCAAAACGATGAGGAAAAAAAAAAGCATTTGTTCATCAACTCTCCACAGCAACTCCTGGACACCGTGAGCTGCTTCTAAAAGCGGTTCTCCCTGTCCCCTGCCTGCAGTGGTGACATGCAGGAGGAGGGAGGGACAGGTTGGGCAGCGTGGGGTGGTGATTCCAGCGGTGGGAACGGGGGCACCCGCGCTCCCCATGGGCACTGTCCCGGCTCACATTGCACTAGCCCGCTCTGGGCCAGCTGTGGCCACTGGCACAGACACCCCCCACCTCCAAATTCCTGCAGCAGGTCCCTCCACTGCCTTCTCCCTTTGCCAGGCAAAGCTCCGGGCCTGGGGGGCATCATTTTTTGGAAGCAAGCCCGTGTGAACAAGGGTGTTTCACTGACCACACGGGGTTTGAAAATTGGTAACAGACTGGTGTTTATTTCAGCGTTACCTGCCCAGGTGAGTATTTTACAGTTAAACACTTCCTAAAACTACAATAAAGCTGTGGTGTTTGGTATGACTGTTTCAGAAACCGGCATCCTTCCTAAATGAGTGGTGCCACAATTCCTAAATGAGTGGTGCCACAAAAAAAACAAGAGACCAAGAAAAAAAAAGAGCTGTAACTCCCCCAGCTCACCCCAAGCCCTTGCCTGAACTCCCTGCAGTGCTGACACCGGTCTTGCTGAGCTGCAGAAGACAAAGCTCTGCTTTGGAACATCAAAACCTATTTGCTCTCATGAGAAGTCTTCCCATTTTTTTATTTTTAAAAAAAGAACCAAAAACCCCCCAACTTTAAAGGAACCGAAGGGAGATTTTCCAGGAAACTGTCGCAAGGAACTCTTTAGCTCCTCCCTGGTGCCTGCTTGCTTGTTAAAGTCAATCAAAGAGTGTCCCTTTATTTGCAATTGTCACATGCACAATCGGGTTCCATTCATCAAGTCCAGAAATGTAAATGTGCCTGTGTGAAGTATTACAGCAGGTTTCAAAGCCGGAGGTGCTCGTCTGTACTGTTTAATAGTCACAAAGAAGGCAAGGTAAGATGAGACACCTGCTAAAGCAAGACTACGCTAAGGTACTGAGAGCGGAGGTGACATCCGTTTCTTTCCCTGGGGTGTGTGTGGGGAAGAGTGGGGGGTGACGGCCAAGGGTAAACCAAAATCCTAGGCTAGAAGCCGCTTGCGTGTCTTAGACAGAAGATTGCACTCCGAAAGTCTCCTGAGAGGCGTACACCATGTAGAGGAAGCCATCCTCGTCCTTCTCGCTCTCGTACACCTCGGATATGGGTGTGGAAACGCTCACCATGCTGTGTCCGTTGACCAGGAGGAAGAAGGCCTGGTTGGAGTTCAGCTGCAGGCGTCGCCTGTTGGGAGGAGGTTGGGGGAGCGGGGAAGGGAAGGAGTTTGACAGTGATAATTGCATTTCCACTCACATCAACACAGGACATGTGGCAAAACAAAGTCCTCCACCACCGACAGCAGTGCAGTGTCCCAACCCAAAGCGGCCCTGGCCCTGGAGGAGGCATTTACTTCCCACCTTAAAGCTGTATTCAATTTATCTGCTAAATCCACTCAAATCCACCTACTGGCAGAAGCCCTTATTTCACCAGGAAAGCCACGCTCCAGAAGGGCATTAAACTGAAGTCAAGAGGAAGAGTTACTCCTCGCCAGGAAGGTGCCAGGACAGCGGCATCATCTCTCTACAGCCAGCAAACAGGCGAGGCCTGGGGGACCTTTGGCTTCCAGCTTCTCCTGGAAACGTGAACCCGAGCTGACCTTGAGAGATCCGCCCGAAGATGGGGAGGGAGGATGGGCAGAGCTCCCATGAGAAGGGCCTGGACCTTTTAAACTCATGTTGTCACCAGCTCTGGAACAGCCTGCGTTTAACCTTTGGAGCATCCTGCCCCCTCTTCTCCTCCCTCCTGGGAGAAGCATCCCAGGGAAAGGTAGAGCGTGACAGACTTCACAGACCGCCCGGCACAGTAAATGTCCAACTAACTTTGGGGTCTCCCTCAGATTGTTCACTCTGGTTGGGGAAAAATAACTATTTCTGCTAAGATTTGCAGAGAGGAAATCTCTCACCTCGCTATAAAAGAAGTAAGCACTCAAGCATGTGGAGGTGCTACCAAAGAAAGAAGGAAAGAACAGATCAGAAGAGCTTCCTGCTGCTTCTGCTCCCTGCTGAGGGGCGGCAACAGCTGGAAAAAAAGGATTTATTTAGCCTCTAGCCACAGCCCTGGAAAGAGACCCTTCCAAAACCAAGCTCTAATCTCTCCAGAGAGAGCAGGCAGCAGCCACAGGAGGGGTGGGACAGACAGGCTCTGCCATGCACAAGAGGAGCTGGCCAAGGACCAAGTCCACCCGGGACCAAGTCACAGTCAACATTCATCATTAACAATTAAGCCAAGGAAAAGGTAGGGGAAACCCTCCAGCTTGCTGTTAACCTTTTAGCTCGGGGCCTTTAATGTTCATGAGACATTCTGGAAGACTTGAGCAATGTGGTTCCTGCTTCCAAAGCTCTATCTCACCTTCTTACTCAAGGAAAAGCTGAGATTTGCTTGTGAAAGACAGTATTTGCATGAGCCTCCGAGGCAGGGAATTGTTTGGACTCGTGGGAAAACTCTCAGTTTTTACAGCTTCTGGCCTCCAAGAACCAGCTTCCTGCTACACTGTGACCAACAAAAAGCAAACTCTGGTTTGCTGCTAACTTCCAAGTTTACCACTTGAGAACTCCTACTGATGAGATACTACTTCTCGACATGAAGCCAGGAGAAATGCACTTCTAGCAGAATTTCTGACCACAATTTTTGACCACACAACTTCCATCCCACAGCTCCTTCCCCTTTGCCTTTTCTCGTCAGCAAAGCTCAGCACCAGAGTGGAACAGTACCCAGGCCACAGGCTGTGGCACGCAGCTGGGACAGAGACACTGGTCTGAACGTGTCTTTTTTGAGCCTCAAACACTGTCTTTGGGGGAAATCTCATTTCACCATCCAAGGATGCCAACATCAACCCCAAGCAACAGCTTGGAGCTCTGGCCATGAGCCCAAACTCCCCCTCCAGCAGGTAGGAAGGGGCAGGCAATCCACAGAGGGAGTCCCAGCCAGAACACCAGGGAGGCATCCCAAAATAGCCAAGCAGGAAGCACTGGAGCCTTGGGCCAGAAGCACCCATGTTAGGGATTCGTGGCCCCCAACTTCCTCCTATATCTCTGGGAACCAGTGATTTCTCTTGAAAGCAGACTACCAGCTCAGCTCTTCTCAGACATTTTTCCCCAGCAAAGCCAAAGGAAAAAGCACTTATCAAGAATTTGTCCTAGCGATGATACCAAGTGCTCATTAAATCAATCTTCCATTTAAAGAGTTCCCAAATGCATCCACCAGCTGGGGAATTGACAAAGAATCATACAGCCTTAGGTGGATGCAGCTTGTGCCGAAATCACAGCATACTACCTGATAATTTTGATTAGCTCGCTCATGTTGACATGATCTGGCACCAGGAACTTGGTCTTATCCAAAACTGGAAGCTGCTTCTCTCCCTTGTATCTCTCAATGATCACCTGGAAACAAAGAAAGGAGCAGAAGATGTAAAATGCAGAAACGCTGCCTGGTGCCCTCATCTCCCCCTTCCATTTTACACACAGCAAAGTACAAGCATTGATGCTAAACTCCATTTCCCTTCATTCGACAAAGAAGTATCTCAAATCTGAAAAGGAACAGATATAATTATCTTCATGTGCCTCTTGTTCCATTTCCAAGAGTCACTGCATGAAGGGGTAACAAAGAGGGATTTAACAGCAAACAGCTTCGGAGCTGTTTTACAACCGCTCCTTTGCTGGAACCGTTTAATCTGGCACTGAATTACCCAGCAACAAGGAAACCCAAGATAAAGCCCACTTTCCTCTAAGACATCACAGCAGCTGATTAGGGGCTTGGGCTGCTACAGAAGCCTGCAAACTGAACCGGTTTTCACTAGAATTTCTCCACTTTTAGGTCATCTCTTTCTAAGAACTACACCTCCAGGTTAGAATGCTCTTCCATTCACCTTCCCTGGTTACTCTAAAGCTACTTTTGAAGGGTGTAAAGCCTCAAAGGAGAGAATTTCCTCCTCCTTAATCTCAAGACAGCATGCTTAGGAACCAGGAACTGTCAAGATTGTTGTGTAGTAACTACTTAATTCACAAGGAAATGGCAGATTTGCCCATTTAAGCAGCACCCTGCCCAGCAACTGTATTTAGTTCCTGCTTTTAAGAAATGATCTCAGAATCCGTGTGCTCCCGTTTCCACAGCCATGTGGGGTTTGTTGTTTTTAAATCAACGGTAGCTACGTGACACCATTCCCTTGGATCCTTTCCATGCTCACGGGGTCTGACTGTGTTGATATTCAAAAGTTGCACAGGTGAAGTGATGTTGAGACAATTTAATTATATCAGAGAAAGATTTCCTTACACCAGTTTAAATATATGCTGGCTCATTCGGGGAAAACAAAACCCAACACTATTTTTAAACCAACAGATAGTATTTCCAACAGCAAAATGAAGAATGTGGACGGGACAGGCTGAATTTACCATCTAGCATGACATTGCCATCTTATCTCATGCAGAACTGCTAATGATAATAACGAGGCAGTGACTCAAGCTGGGACGTGGACAGGCAACCACAGGAAGCCTCCAGGGATCCCAGCAGGCCTCTGCCATAACTGCCAGCTTGCATCGCTGCAGCTCTGGCAATTTGCTTAGGGACCTCTCATTTCTGCTGCTAATAAGCCCGTGGCTGGCTTAAAATGAAAGCTTTGCTGTAAATCACTGGCTTTCAGTCTGTGGCCACAGAGCCTGGGGAGTAGGGCTAAGTGATCTGTGAAAGGTGGGTGAGAAAGCAATCTCCTGTCAGGAAACAGATTTGTTGGGAAAAGGTCTTTTTGGGGAAAATCACACATTCCAGAAAAGTCAGAAAAATCTCTGCTATAAAATATTACTTGTTCCCATGCCCAAAAACAGCAGCAGCAGCAGCTTCGAGATGAAGCAGCTTAAAGCTAAAGGAAAGCCAAAAACCTTTCGGTTTCTGTTTGACACGGAGGCAACAACTATTTCTGTTGATGAACTCGCACTGGAGCTGCGGACTGTGGGCAAGCAGTTCGTTCACAGAAGAATTTCCACTTTCAGGGATCACCAGCCCTCATCACTAAGAACCAGAGGCTGAGATGTCCAATTAAGTTCTCTCTTCCGCTCCCCAAGATCTTTTCAGACCTTCCCCGTTTCACCAAACTGCCACAAGGACACTTGCATTTTTTGTTTACTGCTGTGACAGCCGTCCACAAAAGCCCAGGACTTCACAACTTCACCAGCTGTGAAGAATTCATCAGCAATAGACCACAATCCATGCCTTTTGCTTCCTAGAATGCTTTATAACCTTGAGGATGCCATAAACAAAAGAAAGCAAAAACACAGACAGCATTTTGAGGTGACCAGCTGAATAAGGTGACAAGATGAGGGCTGATCCCTTCTTTGAGGTGACCCAGCACCAGGGTGGAGGGAGTTGAGGACCAAGCAGCATTTTTGGAGACCTCAAGCAAAGGCCTGTTTCCCAGAAGGTAAACATTTCTTGTCTTTCTCAGCACAGATTGGTGATGAAAGCCATAACTGTCTCTACATTACTGTGTATTCTTCTTAGTTAGTCTCTGCAAACTCTTCTTTCAGAGAAGAACAACAGAGATGAGAAGAGCTGAACACTCAGGAGAATCTCAGAGCTCAAGCAGGGTGTGGTTTTCTTTGAAGTTACAACACGCAACTTCAGTACACAGGAAACCCTGTTTCCTCCAGTCCCCAGCCAGCACCTTGCCCTGACACACAAATTGCAGGTCACTGGTTTGAGACTGTTTCTGAAATCCAGGCTTAAAGACCCTGAACAGCCAAATTTTAATTTGGTCTTATCAGGACAGCTCTTTTACAGGTTTCTAGCTACCAAAAAGAACATGAGACTGGAAATTGAAGTGAAAAGAACCAGACTTACTGGTATTTTAGTTGGATGCTGATCTCGAATCAGTCGTACATCTTCCACTCTTTGCTCTGCAAGAGATTAAAAAAAGGCTGTTCAAACATCCACAGTTCATGCCGTTATTACATTATTTCTCCACCCATGAACAGAGGGACTGCATGTGAGTAAAAGCCATAAAACCAAATTCAGGCAAAGCAGTTTTCAGCTGGGACAACACTGTCACAAGAAAAATCTCTCTTTTGACAGATGACACTTTGCTCTTAAAGCCAAAGGGGCAAGTACAGCACGCACACTGCCTGCGACTCCTAGAAAGTGCTAGAGGAGATAGCTTCCTCCCCACACACCTCATTTTCTGCCCACTAAAGCAGACATTTAATCTCATAAATTACACCCCCCAAGTTAAGAACTAAATATCCCGCACTATTTCTGCAAGATCCCAGAGGAGGAAGTTGTCACCAATTATCTGAGACCTAAGACTAACTGAAGCCTGGCAGCATCAGCTTACGCCCTGCCTTCTAGTGTTGCCGAATTACAGCTTTCTGTTTTGATTACGCTGCACCTATTGTTGCAGAAGCTGTTGGTCGGTTCTCGTGTACCTAGACATTTCACCCTCCCCTGTGCCAGTTTGCAGAATAAAGTTCACCTCTCCTCAGACATAAATATTAATAGCACAGATATTATAAACCAGGCTGAAGTACACCTCCCAGCCAAAGTAAACAGGCACAGTTGCTTTCAGAGGCAGTTGCATCTGCTTACACCCTGCCCACTTTCAGATTCAGTGAACTCAATTTTAACCTCTCCAGCATTTTTTCAGCCAGCTGGGGCTTTCCAGGCCATCCCCCTCTTATAAACACCTCTCGGAGAGAAGATTTAGTGTTGCATCATAGCTTTACCGGAGAGAGGTGCTGCTCATGGGAGAGGAAGAGCTTAGACCAGCAGCCCAGCTCCTGGCTGGTGTGCTAATACACGGGGCATGCTGCCTGCCCCGTCACTCGGCTAGAACATCACTCAGCTCACCATTAGTCCACATTAAGTCCACGTGCATGAAATACATCTCTGAGCCTTGTTATGAACCCAGCAAGGAAATGCAACTCATGTGAATCACGGTTTTAAGCTGGAGGTGAATCAATTAGAACTAAGGCAAGGAGTATGCAAAGCCTGCACCTGACCAGGAACCTGGAAGCTGTCCTGCTTCGCATCTCACAGCCCAAGCCACGCTCTTACAGAACAGCATTAACACTTCAAGGGCAGAGATACTGGCTAATTAAAATACTTTTTTAAGATTAACCAGAAACACAAAAGATACAGTGAGTGAATGAAACCCATCGTTAGCCCAGCGAGCACAGAGAGGTCTGACTAACTTTTCAATTTGTTCCTGGCAATGTCATTCAGCAGAACTCCCTGGAGTAGAAGGAACATAAACTGGTCAAATCATTGAGATTATTGTATATGGCATGTTCAAAATCAGGCTCCAGTCAGCCACAGATAAACACTGTTCTCTGACGACATTAGTCGCAGTGGCAACTGCTTGGCTGCCATCCTAGCTGAACTTAATACCTGCAACAGAGGCTGATGACAGGCGATGGGGTCAACAACAGTTTTGGAAGACTCCAAGAAAAGGGGCAGCTTAACCACAGACTCCGGCAGATCAAAATTATCTCTGCTTCAATGCAGAGAACAGCTTATTTGCAGGATAGCAAAGACAAGGGTGGGCACACTAGAAAGCTCTCTTAAGCAGCTTGACTTTAACCCAAAGGCAGAAAGAAAAGAAAATCTGGATCAATTACTTCCACCGATTCCATTTTACGTACAGGCTTTTATAGTTCACGCAGAAATAGGTTACGCTGCCAGTTCTTGTTACCCTCAGAGCATTTCAGCCTGCCTCACTGACACACACGAACAGATACCGAGCTCTTTGATTGCTTTGGTCCCATCCTAGGCACAGAAAGAAGCGCTGGCACCGCTCTATCAAGGCTGTTCCTTCTAGAAAGAGACTAATCTCATTTCCCCAGCCATCATTACACAGCTCTTTTCAATGCCTTTGCTAGTTTTCAATAACCAGAGACAGGAGACACGCATCCCAGCCCACTTGCGGCTCCCCAGGCGGAGAATTCCTCAGGCCCTGCCAAGTGCCAAACAGCAAGTGGAGCTTTAATTCTGCTGTCAATAGCGGGGACGAAGCCGGACACTGAGCAGACGGGCCGGGAGGGACGAGCAGGCCCAGCTCCTGGCACACGGCGATGTTTCCCAGCTCCTGGGAATCCTGCGGCCGGTCCTGGAGGATGTGGAGAGCCCATCTCCTCCACCCACAGCGGGGCTCACCCCGCTGCCACCCTCGGACACCCAAAAAAAGACCCTGCCCCAAACTTCCCGGCTCTGTCCTCGCACCGGAGCGGCTCGACGGGGCGGAACCAGCCTCCTCACCGATCTCCCCCCCCGCCCTCAGCCCAGCCGCGGCCCGCTCGCCGAGCGACAAGGCCCGGAGAGGGCCGTGGCGTCCGCCGGGGCGCTGTCAGCGACCCTGCCCCCCCGACTCCCTTCGCGGGGAGCTCACCGAAGGTGCGGCGCTGCTTGAAGCTCTTCTCCGAGNTGGGGACACACGACCATTGCCGCCTCGGTGGCTTGCTGTGTGCTTCGGCGGCGACACGCAACCGTGGCCGCCTGAGAGCCCTGCCGGTGTCCTCCCTCAGCAGTGCGTGGTGATGGCTGCCTCAGCCCTGCCAGTGTCCTCCCATGGTGACACACAGCCATGGCTGCCTCACAGAGCCCTACCAGTGCCTTCCCTTGGTGGCACAGAGCAATGGGTACCTCAGCCCTGCCATTGTCCTCTCATGGCAACACACAACTATGGCTACCTCAGAGAGCCCTGCCAGTGTCCTCCCTTGGTGACACAGCCATGGCCACCTCAGAAAGCCCTGCCATTGTCCTCTCATGGCGACACACAGCCATGGCCACCTCAGGGTGACCTGACATTGTCCACTCTCAGCAATACATGGTGATGGCTGCCTCAGCCTTGCTGGTGTCCTCTTATGGTGACACGCAGCCATGGCTGCCTCAGAGCCCTGCCATTGTCCTCTCATGGTAACACACAACCATGGCGACCCCAGAGAACCCTGCCAGTGTCTTCCCTTGGTGACACAGCCATGGCTACCTCAGAGAGACCTGCCATTGTCCTCTCATGGTAACACACAACCATGGCGACCCCAGAGAACCCTGCCAGTGTCTTCCCTTGGTGACACAGCCATGGCTACCTCAGAGAGACCTGCCATTGTCCTCCCATGGCAACACACAACCATGGCTGCCTCAGAACACCCCCAACATATCTCCCTCTCACACAGCACCATGGCCACCTCAGAGCCCCACCATGTTTCCCCTCAGTGACACACAGCCATGACCACCTTGGAGGGTCCCAGCATGTCCTTCCTCAACAACGTGTCCTCTTGTGCCACTCTGCCTCCATGCAGTTACCAGTTTAGCAATTTGCTTCCAGTTTGCCTTCAACACAGTGGACATACATAAGTATGAGGAGGCCATAGCAAAGCTTACTTTGGGAGAACATAATTTTAGGGGCAGGTGTTCCAATTCCCTTCGAAGCCCCCCACCCGGGCTCGTGAGGTTTGTCAGGAATCGATCAGATCTCAATTTCAGCCGCAAGCCAAGTTTGCTCACGCTCATCCTGCAGATACCGCGTGGCCATTACAAATGCCCAACTGTTCCCTCCCTCAGCAGCTTTCTGACACAAGCTGTCGGCTGGGGACTTTCAGCTGCTTTCCTTTCTCTTTCTCTCACATATGTTTTGAAATACAGGAAAGCTTTTTTTTCAGTAATAGGGCTACACAAATTCTCTGTACAATCTGGCGGCTGAAGGGACAGGGCGTTGCAGCCAGTTGGTGTCTTTATGCGTAGAGGGGAAAGGGCTGTTTTCTATCCAGTTTAGAGATTATCAGGGGTTTTACATTTTTGGGGGGGAGACAACGCATTGAAGTTAGAGTGATGCTTAGCTTGCATACAGGAATGAGGGTTTGTTACCTTATTTTGTGATTCAGGGTCATACGGTTCCGGTGGCTTTATAATTGTAGGGTGAGACCATTAAAGGTGTGACTAACCAAGGAAAGAAAAACAGCCCTAAGGTCTGTGAACGTTCTACTCATCACATCAGTGTCTGGGGACAGCAGGTGAGACATAATGGATGATCACCTGAAGGCTGTTACATCTAAAACTTAAACTATCAAATCCCAATTTTCCGTTTCGTCGGAATTCTTTCTTATTTAAATGGCTGCCTTTTAAAATCCATTTTCTGGGCTGAGGAAGTCTCGCCATGCTCTCAGAATTGTGCTTTGGGGGCTGCTGCAGCTGTGTGGGTGTGGGCAGGGGGACAAGCCCTGGTGGAACCACACAGCATAGTTTTTGGGGTGTACTGGTGGGAACCTGTGGCAGGGCTGACAGTAACAAGCACTGTGTGCCGAGCAGTTTTCATCCACGCTACCAACTGTTAGCAGGGCTGTAGCTGAGGCTGAAAGCATCCATATGGTGCTTAGGAAGAGCCACAATCAGAGTATCTGCTGACAGGCTGGGCTATCGCATGTTCCGCTCATGAATAATCTGCAGAGACTGTGAGAAGGAAAACTTAGATCCGCACTGAGACGCGCTTGACCTTTCCCTCCCCATCTCAGCCTTCGCCTGTGTCTGCGTGTCGACAGCACAGACAGTTGGAGAGTCTGGATTTGAGAAAGGTGTTAGGCGCAGTTGGGATGACAGCATGGACATAGCCTTTGGGACCAGCTCTGCCTCGGCGTGATTCTCCATCCCTAATGAGAAAATGCTGCTTTTGAAAATGCTTTTGCTTCAAACTTGGTGACTACACTGGAACAGAGCCCTTTAAAAATTCAGCCCACAGAGCATTTTTATTCTAGTCTTAGAACACTTTACAAAGCATTTAGTCTGAAGAAGAGGAGACGTAACTGAAAGGAGACATTATATCATCTTGAAATATGCAAAAGGTTGCTGCAGAGCAGGAGGGAATTAGCTCTTCTCTGCATGCAGTGAGCCTAGGACAAGAAATAATGAGCTTACATCTTGGAAAGGGCGATAGAAATTACATGTTGGGCTAAGGGTAAGAATAGTTGAGCACCGCAACAAATTGCCTAGAAAAGCTGTGGAATAGTCACCATTGGATATTTTTATTTAACAAGAAACTAGTAAAACATCCATTCTGAACAGTTTAGGGGGAAATGTTCTTTTTTTAGTGAGAAGGATGGGGTAAATAATCTCTTACAATACCTGTCAGCCCTAGTTTTTCATGAAGCAAAAGAAATGGGATTTGCCCAAACTTACAAAGCAGGTTAGAGCACAAGCTGGGTTTGGATTCCAGCTCAGATCCTTGTGTCTGTACCCTGTACAGCAGGATGTACTAAATCTTAAGTCTGAAGCAAAGGAAAAAAAAAAAAAAGCCAGGCTTTCCCAACTGTTGTATCTTACAGAAGGTTGGGATTTTTTTTTGTTAAAAGCCAGTATGAATGGTGACTCTGAACAGTATTTCCAGCGTTTCCACAAGGAGAAACTCCTACTTTTCCTGTCTTTTCCGTATGATCTGCCTCACAACACAGTGAGTGTATTTCACAATCAGAATTATAAGCTACTCTCTCATTTCTCTGAAAAGGCCTTTTACATTGCATAGACAAAGCTATTCCTCTGCAGTGCTACACCCTCGCTGGAAGACAGCACTTTAGTGTCTGGGGCTATTAGCTCAGCAGCTGTCAGCGGTATTAAATTCACCAGAAACATGGAGAGAAAATCCCCATAAAAGAAAAGGAAGGACACTGTGCTGAGAGTATCTTGCATTTAAACCTGAATCAAAATACCTTCCCTCGCTTATTTTATCATGAATTGTTCTTATTGATCTAGCTCAGGTAAAGATCAATGTGAGCCTTGATTTTTTTAATACAATGTGCAGCCATTATTGGAGGTTTTCAGATAGAATCAGATTGCAGTGAATTGTATGCGATGACTTAAAATAACTCTTCTGAGAAGCTTTAGTCCTAAATTTGTCTGAAGAGGGTGACTACCCTGTGAACAAATTCCCAAACTTCATATTTCTATGCAGAAGTCACCTCCTGAGTTAGGAGAACTCTAGCAAGAAGTGATGAAAATGAGTATCTCTTTTTTTTCAGGGGATATAAAAGTATAATATGAGAAAAGTGAAACTACAGAAACCCCTCACAGAACATTTTCTATGAGGTCTAACAACAGATGCACCTGTCCCTCAGTGGGGACGCTAACGCTCTCTCCTCTGTTTGGCCACCTATTTCACAAGACTTCTGGAATACAGCACTTTTGAGGTGATTTGACAGATGCTTTTCTGGATGGTAAATCCAAACTAACAAATATGCAGACGTATGCAATGTCGTCACAAAAACATCATTTTCTTAGAATGTTTAGCTGAAAACTCATTGTACTCCCTCTGCAAGAAGTATTGCCCAAGACATCATTGCTGTGTACTGTAACCCTGACATCAGTTGTTACTGCTGTTCCAGCAAACATTTCTTGGCTTCAGGATTCAGTTTTACATGTGAGCCACTGATTTCACAAAGAAACATGGTGAATCAGTTGGTGGAAGCAACAAAAACTTATGTTTATATACTACCTTTCGCTCAAAAAGATCCATAACCTCTCGGCAAGTGGTAATGACAGTGTGAGTGCAGGAGGCATGGCAGGGAAATTGTGGAATAATAGAGCACGCAGCAAAGTCTTCCACTGATTTTAAGTAATTCTCAGATTTAAGCAATTCCACACATATTCAAATATTAGTGCTGCGTAGCCTGTGGCTTCAGTAAACACCCTCCTTATTTACATCGTGAGAGAAGGGAGGCGTGCAGCGGCTCACCAAGCTGCGGCCAATTGCACAACCATTGCTCAGCAGCCGACCCAGTAATAGCATCTCCAACACCTGACTGTCCCGTGATCTGTCCCGGGCTGGATAATGCTGCTGCGAACCGAGCTGCTGGAGGTGCTGGGCACAATGAAATTCTTCAGGCTGGACCATGGCCAAAGGAGAAACGACAATAACTGCTTCTGGTACAAGGGCTGTAAAGCCGTTGGTGACCCCAAGCACTCATGACCGCAGGTGACCATCAGATTGACTAATACAGCACTGCAAGGACAGTGGGTTGAAGAAAGACCATGCCTTCTTTCGTAAAGAGAGGGCACTGAGCTCAGCTCTGAAGCAGGAGGATGCAAAACCCTTTCTGAGTCAGCAGCAATATTTTTTGCAGCACACTGGGCTGTCCCTGAGGAGCCCAGTCTGTCCACTGATCGGTTTATCCTATGAAATCTAGTGAAATCAGTGTCCAAACAGAAAGGAGGGAGGTGGAAAATACTAAAATCAGGGTTAGAAGATAAGCTATTTTCCAGCTTAAAGCAACAAGGAAAGGATATCTGAGATGAAAGTACGTAGATCATAAAAATACCCCAAAACCAAAAAACAAAGCAAAATTATTTGGTCTTTCTCTTGAAATACTCTCTCTTTGGAGTGTCCTGCCTCCAAGGATGCTCATGACAAAGCAGAAATCGTGCTGCAGGCTTATGCCAAAAAAACACGCTGCAAATACTTTGTGTGGCAAACAGAGCTTGCAAAGAGGGTTTGTTCATCTGTCTCAGCTTGCCTCGCCATACTTTTCTGTCCCTCCTGCCAAATGGAAAATAAATAATTCTCTCCTGACTGTTCAGGTTGTAATTGGCTGGATATGCCATCAGCTGGCTCATCCCCGCGCAGAGGCTGGGAAGGCGTAAACACTTCCAGGATTATAGAAAATGAGGACACTTAACTTTGGGACCAATCCAAAGCCCTTCAGAGTGAGCGCGAGCACTAATTGACTGTAGGCAGGGCTGCATCAGCTCCTTAATTGCTGAAGGGAAATAAAACAATAAAATTTCCCCTTTCGGTATGTCCTTTTTCAAGAGCCCTGTAATGGCTTCAAGCTGCCTGCCTGAACCAGCAAGGCTGGGAAGCTCTGGGCTATTACTCTGCCCATGTTTACAAAAAAAAATAATAAGGTGCTCAGACACTTGGTAGCGCCACAGAGGGTGGGGGATGATGATAACGCACTTTTAATGTTTTTCCCACCATCAGAAATAAAGCTGGAAGGGTCAGATAATGGATTCAGTCACAGAGAGCAGAAAGGGCCAGTTTTATACTCAATGACGGGGTGATAAATGCTGAAGCTGTGAGTTATATTCAGTTATAATCCCTCTTTTCCACACCAGCTCTCTGCCTTCTGCGTCCTGAGGAGCTTTGCAAACTCTGTCCTTCTAAGTATCGCTTGATGCTCCCCAAGAACTGCACTGGGAAAATTCTCTGTCTGGGTCCTGAGACTCAGAGGAGCGACAGTGATTGTTTCTCCTCTCTAACATGATGAGAAGCTGTGATTCCCCCCTGGCTGCTCCATGGGAAAGGGACATGCAGGGTCACCCTGATCACTGAGATCTCCCATGGCTTGGCACCTCTGACTTTGCTGGGCTTCACTCCCTGCCAGGTGACATTGGTGCATCATGGAGGTGGGCATGGCCTTCCAGCTGGACAGACTTTTCCTCTTCTTCTTCTTCATATGGAGGGAATGGGCATGGGATGATGGAGCTCTCCGGGAATTGGCATGGATTTATGATGGGCTGTCCTGCCTTCTGCTGGGTTGGACTGGAAAGGGGGTCAGTGGGCCAGGAGGAAAGTCTGATCACTGAGGGATGGAGGAGGACGTGATGGCTCAGCACCCGTGGAGCCAAGGCTATGGGATAAGGTTACAGGGGGCAGGTGGGTGAAGGAAAGGGAGAGAAGGTTGTAGGGTGATTAGGCACGGCAGGAACATTCACAGGAAAAGGAGGAAGAAGAAAATCCAGACAAAAATAGAAAAGGCAAAAGAAAGAAGAGCATGTGTGTGCTGTAGACTGCTGAGTTTCTGCTCGAGGCAATGTCACCAAGGACATCTTTTGTTTCATTCACACGAAAACCCTTGCCATCAGTACTTTTACCCGTCCTCTCCATGAATCCGTCATTTCCTAAACAAACAGACGTGACAAGGCCTCCTGGAGCTGTCACAGACTTTGGGTACTTGCAGTGTAACGTGGGGGGAAGCCATGTGATTCAGCACAGGTGGAAACCACCTACAGACGTATTTCCAAACAGTTGATGTTTGGTTTAGGTGACTTCTTGTCCACATGCCTTGGTTTAGATGCCTGTAGCAGCTTTTCTTCATTTAATCAGAATGGTGGGTGCTACACTCACCCATCCCTGAAGCTCCACAGGATTAGATGAGTACCCAAAATGACGTCCTTGTCTGGCGCTGGGCAGCATTGGAGGGAGAAGGTGGCCGTTCAGACTGTAAGAAGCTGTGTGTTGATTCATCCTGTGGCCACAGCAGATCCATCCCCACCACGAGCCCGGCAGCCTGGGCTCATCACCTCCTCATCCCAAGTGCATGGTCAGCCTGATCCTTGGAAACCAGGGTATCAACAACAAGGGCTGCCCGCTATTCCCTTGGCAAAATCCTCAGGCTGTCCAATATCTCTCCTCTTGTCCCAACATCTTGTCCCAAGCATCTCTTCTTGTCTGGTGGGACTGATGTGTGTTCCTCCTTCATCTTCTGCAGGCAATCTGTTGCCCTACAGCGATTCCTGTGAGGGAGGTTTGGAGATTTTTCTGCATGAAAAATCTGTTTTCCTGTCTTCCTCCAGTTTAGGTCCCTGTATTGTCACAGTGACTGCTACTTTGAGAACCTCACCGAAGGTTGAGGGCCCTCCATTCAGATCCAGATGTGGCAGGGGACCCTCTTTGGCGCTTCAGGGAACACAGGGGGTTCATTTCACTGCAGAACCCTGGGTGGAACCCAGCACCCGTCACCGCAGAGAGGCAAACGACCTCGCGTTTAATTTTTGTAATGACCTGGAAGCAACTCGATGGCCTTGTCAGCGTGTCGCCAGTGCGGCCCCCACAGCCCATTCCCAGCTGGAGGTGACCAGGAATCCTGAGGGACTCTTCTAGGAACGCAGGTGGGAAAGGTTTTAGGAGAAGAGAGCCGTACGGCAGGCTGGTTTTCGAGGAGCCTCGTTAGCGCAGTAGGTAGCGCGTCAGTCTCATAATCTGAAGGTCGTGAGTTCGATCCTCACACGGGGCAAGAGTGGTTTCCTCC
>VXBW01003232.1:56324-160844 GCA_013400375.1 Thinocorus orbignyianus | reverse complement strand
GACCGGGGCGGGGCGGAGGCGAACCCTGCAGGCCGCCGTTACCGGGCACGGCCCCCCCTCCGCCGTCCCCCTGCCCGCTAGGGGGCGACGGCGCTGCGAGGGGGGCGGATAACGGCGGCGGCTGTCTGTTACCGGCGGGGCGAGGCGCTGATTGGCTGCGCGGNCCCCCCGAGCTTCTGGTGCAAATCTTCGGTTCCCTGCCCGGGACCGACCTGCCCAGCCTGGCCCGGGTCTGCACCACCTTCCGCCGCATCCTCCGCACCGACACGATCTGGCGGCGGCGCTGCCGCGAAGGTACCGCCCGCCCCCGGGCTGAGGGACGGGGGCGCCCTGAGGAGATGGCTCCGGGGGGTGCAGGGAGGAGATGGGACTAAGGGTGCGAGGTCAGGGTCCTGGAGGGTGCAGGAGGACCCGGAGGCTGCGTGGAGGTGATGGGGTTTGGAGGGGGTGTCCGAAAGGGCTGCAGAAAGGAGATGGTTTGGGGGGTCTGGGGGTTCAGGAGCAAACTGGGGGCTGAGGGGGTGCAGGTTGTAGGGCCATGAAGGATGCATGCAGGGCTCCATGCGTGGAGGTGATGGGGTTTGGAGTGGGTGTCCTAAAGGGCTGCAGAAAGGAGATGGTTTAGGGGGTCTGGGGGTTTAGGAGTGACCAAGGTGCGGGTTGTGGGGCCATGGAGGATGCGTGTGTGGAAACATGCAGGGCTCGATGTGTGGAGGATGGAGAAGAGGGCATATCTTGCATCCTCTAGGGCATGGTCTCTTCTTGCTGGCGCTTGCTGCAAAAGGTGCGAGTACCTCCAGCAAAAAGCATCAAGCTGGGGTTGTTCCCAGGGGTGACAGCTCTTGGGGAGGAATTGGGCTGGGCCCAGGCCTCGGCGGGTGATGCCTCTGTGCAGGGTGTCCTTGGGTGAATCCCGAGGATGGGGTGTTTCAGGCAGCGAGGAAAGGGAATGAGTGGAACGGGGCTGCACTGGGGAAGAAAGGAATCCTTGGATGTGTAGCTGGCAGTCCCAGAGGCACATCAAGTAAACTGGGAGCAGGGAGCCTGCTGGGGTCTAGTGAGTGGCTGGAGGAGGGCAGGCCTGAGTAAGGTCATCCGTTCCTGTCTCATTCTAGGAAGAACGGGACCAGGTTTGGCAGGGTTCTTGGTTTGCATGTGTATTTGCTGGGGAGTCTGTTGCAAGAGTGCTGTGCTGCATTAATGCAAAGGCTCAGGCGCAGTTTTGTGTTGCTGTGGTCCTGTTCTGTTAGACTGCAAATCTTACTCTTTACTTCTCGTCTTTTTTGTCACATCAGTGTGTCTCTGTCCTCTGTTAATCCAGCAACTGTCCCACTCTCCAAGGGCTGTCTTGCTGTGCTTATCTCTCCAAATAGTGTGATCCTGCCAGGTGCATCTGCTGCCAGCACATGAAGTCATGTATATTTTGTTGTTGTTTGTTTTCTGTTTTTAACACCAGTGAGGACATCAAGATGAAGAGTTTAGGTGTGTTGGAGTGGCTGCCTGTCATAGGCTGTGGGATCTGTTCAGGTGCATTAAGCCTTGCAGGAATGAATTCGTGCCTTATCAGCACTATCCAAGAACCCTTGGACAGTACAGAGGATGTACCTAGAAAATGTATACCAAAGCATTCTTACTCGTTGGTTCAGCATGGAATTATCACATTGTCCCAATAACTTCGCATTATTTTTTTGGACACAGGCTAATAAAATGGTATTCATTCTCTCCTTATACCCTTCTGCTGATGTAGAGACCTCCTGGATGTTTCTGTATTTTGTGAGTGGTTTACAAAATGTCACTGGTTAATTATTTTGATAGGCTATGATCCCAGCAAAATGTTTATATAGAAACGTATATAACTTTTAAATATAGGCTAGATTATATTGTAAAGGCACCACTGAAGTAGACCCGATGAGGAAATAGATTTATTTATTACATTCATGACTGCTCCTTGAATTTTCTTGCCAGTAGATAAAGCAATGTGCAAAAGCTTGGCTGAAATTTAAAGAAACAGTGGGCTTTGTATGGCAGGGAGGGAAAGTATTAAGACTACACTTTTGTCTCAAGGTCCTTAGCTAGCTATAAAACAAACTTTTATTCTCCTTTCACATGCTGTTTCTTATGTTTCCCCAATGTATTCTTTCCAGCCACTGTCAGAGAGTGTATTGGTGGACTCCTGGCATGACTGAGGTAGATCTTGTACCAAAGGCATAGTGCATGAGCTGTGCTGAATGGATAAGGGTCAGGTTTCTGGCTGAAAAACTTACTACGTCTATGAAACTGTTACTGCAGTTTTTTTAACCAGTTGTGGTTCTACAAGTGGTTCCTAATCTGGATTTCTTGCATTGCTCATAGTGTTTCGCAGTGTCAGTAATTACTGTGGTGGTAGTACTGTAATTCTGAGTAGATGTATGTGTTTGTGTAAAATTGGAGCTACTTTGCAGTTAATTTCTCTGCATATATTACAGTGATACATTGCACGAGCTCAGCTACAGATGTGTGTTTAAATGTGAGCGTGCAGCTGCGTGATGAGGGCAACTACTTGAGCACCTATTTGGACATCAAGTTTTAGCGTATAAATACACCTATAAAATGTAGAATATCATGTACTATATTTCATTTGTAGCCATACATTTGTGAATGTATAATAGTCAAGCCTAAAATGAAATTCCTTTTTGTTGTCTTTTTCAAAAATGAGCCACTTCCCAACTGAGGATAGTTCTTAAGTGTGTGCTTGTGTCTGCCTGAATTGTGAGGCTGCGTGTCCTAGAAACAGAGCGAGTGCATGTCTGCCTCTCTGAGCATACTGCTTGTATTGATAACTTGTTCACTCTGAAGCCTACTGATGATGGTCCAGAGCTGAGCTCCTTGAGGAAGTAATGTAAGTTTAAACTTTGTGTCAATCGTGTACACAAAACTATTTATTTGTGTTTTCAGAAATGCACAAGACTAAAGAGACAAGACAATCCTGAAATTAAACAGAGCAGTTCTTCTCAGAGAGAAGTGGATTGTTGCAGTCCTTTGTTTTAGCCATTTTCTACCTTCAGATGGGAGAAGAACAGAATGTAAGCAAAAGCCCAAGGTAGATGGGACTCTCCATCTTGCACTGCTTTGGGCTGACTCAGTTGTAGATTAGTCTTGAGAACGTTGTGATTAGCACAAGAATCCAGAGGGCCTTTCCTGAAAGTGGAGTGGCTTTTGCTGGTAATGGGGAACTGGAAGGGTGCTGGGATTAACCAGAAGTAGTTGTGTAACACTGGCGTGACTGTTTGAGCTGTTGTCCTTTTATCATTGCAACTGTTTGGGGTAAACAATGTCTCTGAATTGCTTCTTTGACAAGAGGAGGGTTGTAGTCACTTTCATGTTTTCTATAAATAGGAGGTCGCTGATCTCTGCAGAGGGAGCAGAATTAAAGACTGTTTCACCCTGGCTGGTGGCCTGACCTACCTTGATTAACACCTGATAGTCCATTTTAAATGGTAACCACTTTCACTGTAAAACAAATCAGTGCAAGTGCAGCAGAATACCTGGAAACACACCAGTAATTCAAGTAACAAGATCTACATCTTGCATGAAATGGTTTTTGTTTGTGAGAACAACCTCCAACAGCTTTTGGACCTGCTGAAGGATGTCAGGCAGAGTATTAAAGATGCTAACCTTCAGCAAGCTTCATAGAAGGTGGAGCTTGCAGAGAAGAGTGGGAAGTTTGGTCTGTACCCTCAGCGAGGGGACTGTTGGGTGGAGTTCAGCTCTTACAAGACTCCAGAGAATCCTCACAGGAGTTTGATACACAACTGCTTCTGCAGTGAGAACGATTTCTTCTAGTGCTGCTTCCCAGTAAATGTGAAGGTGGTTTTAGTGAGTCACAAGGCTCTAATCTGTGTGAGGTTAAAGAATTGTACAGTGTGTTTCTTAGGTGAACCATCATGGGCTTTTCTTCATCTCTGACCACGTTCTCTGGCTTTTAGACTCCAACTTGGCAATGGTTTGCTGTTTCTCATGGCTAATGGCAGGTGCTCCCTACCCGCAACTGTCCTTCGGAGGGTTTTCCTTAGATCTGTGTGTGAGCTCTAGATCTCAAGCCACCCAACTTTTGCTTTAGGGTTTCCACAAATGCTTTCATTTGCTGCAGATCAAATCTCCTTTTGCTCAGCTCCTTACTTGCGGCAGCAAAATGTCCCAGTGGTAACTACAAGCCTTCTCCTGGAGGAAATAGTTGGGAAAATATTTGGTGTGTTTTAACCTGATAGTTCAGCCTTTGGAAACAAGGAGTCATTTCCGAATGTGTCCAGCTGAAACATCGGAGATGCTAACTTGTAAGTCTCCTGTTTCTGTGGTCCCTGAAATAATCCAATAAATGTCTATGCGTTCTGTGCTGTGTGCAGCCTTGTGAACACACATTTATTTATCCAGGAATAATTGGAGAACTTGATTAGTCAGGGCACAGTGGAAACTTAGCCATGGTAAGGGTGTGAGCTCTACCAGATGTCCTAATTTCCTATGAATTACGGATGTCCACATACAGTGCCTGCAGCTGCTTACTGGCATTGCTGTGCTGAGAAAGAAAAAAGGGGTAATTTGGTCTTTGGTAGGAGTACAGGGGCTCTTCCCTGCCTGAGTTTAAAGAACCTTGCTTGGTTGGTTTTGTTTTGTTTTTAAAACTGTGGGGCTGCACAGAGAGAGGTGTGTGACCTGGCTTCTTGTGCAAAGGAGGAGGGATGGTGAGGCTCAGGAGAGCACATGGTAAGGGCAGACCAGGGAGTAAATCACACTTGGAAAACTATTAGTGCAGATCATAACAAGTGGAGACTGCTTTTCCAGGTCTTTTAAATTCCAGTGCACGTGACCATGGCAACAGCACTGTCGCTCTGTGTTTGGTATATCTTTCAAGAACTCCTTACAAGTCTAATAAAACAGGTTTGCCAGCTGGTCAAGTAAGAACTTTAAAACCAATTTCTATCCTTGCTTTTGAAATAGGATTAAGTAGCCATTTTCTAACGGTATAAATTCTGTGTGTGAATTTCTGTGACTATTAAATCTTTAGAATACTTTGCTCAGTGAGCTGTTGCACTGGGATATGTTTCCTTAAAATAGACTTAATTGCACTGAAGTTGAATTTCCCAGCAAGCTTGAGCCCTTCAAATTTTTCTTCGAAAAGGCTTTCTATTCTGTTCTGTGTAAAGACAACCTTAGCAGCTTTATTTTTCTGTAGCTATCTTGAAGCTCTACATACTGTTAATTTCATGTCCTTCTTGATTTCTGGATTAAAAAGAAATGGCCAGTTTTTGTAGGTGCTGAGAGACAAGAGGCCGATTTTTCCCATCAAGTGGCTATCATGGTGTCAGCAGCTCATGGGTCAGAAGACCTTAAGTGATGCACTTACATGCTCTGATTTTGACTCTTTGTAGTTGTTTGCTGAACAAAACAGGATAAGGGCCAGTTACCATAAACATTCTAAATTTATGTCTTTTTTTTTTTTTTTTTTTAAGGAGCTTGCTATTATTTGGGAGAACTGAATCCTTCCAGGAAAGATTTAAACTTCAATTTAAGAAATACACCTTTAATAGTGGTTTTGGCTTTTGTACGGTTTCACCAGAGGTTATCAAGGGCACTTGCAGGAATCTGGGGTAGAGCTTTAACATCTAATCACTCCCTACCCCACCCTGTCGTTTCAAGACACCTGCTGGTGGTGGCTCTGTCATGGCACTGCGCTGAGGCTGCGCTCAGAATGATTCACAGCATTACTGTGGAAAAGGCTTTGCAAAAAATCAGCATCTTCTGGAGGAAAAAAAAGACCGTCAGTGTGCTAGTACTGCTGTTAGAGAGCAACACGGAGAAATGCCGTTTGGGCAGGATCCTCTGCATATCTCTTTCCTTTCTGGTGCAGTATAAATACTTTCAGTGACACTGAATTTAATCTGGCTGCAATGCCTGCTGTGCAAAGTGTGCATCTTACCCGTTCTGTGGCCAGGTGAGTATTTGTTTACATGGAAAGAGTTGGCTGTTTTCAAACAGCGGGCTGTGTCCACACCATTGCTGTCATCTTGTAAAGATCTCTAGCTTTCCTGATCAACTGAGGAGACATACTGTTCCCTCCATCCCTTTGATGTAATTACCAAACACATACCCGCTTGTGGACATATGCGGGCTGGTGGTTGAAAGCCCTGATGGCTCTGGCAGGAGGGATGGATGTGGGGTGACCTGCAGGTTGGGTCTGAATTTCCAGCCTCCGGCAGAGCTCTGGTTTCACAGATCTGCAGGGCGGCTGTGTCAGGTCAGCTGGCTGGAGCCCAGCACTAAATAGCTTGTTTGTGCTGGGCTGGATGTTCTTTCCTGCAGGCTCGTCTGTCTGCTCTCTGGGTAATTGTGCTTTCTTATCCCACCTTGTGTTTGATAACACTTAGAGCTTCCTCTGGCTTTTGCTACGGAAGTCAGCAGGAATTTTACCACTGACCTTTGCATCTTTTAATGAAGGGCAATGTGTTTGCTTTACCTTCTGCCCAGTCTTATCTTGACTGAACTTGCTGCTTACCTGAAGCGATGCTGTGCAGAACGTGTGTTCCCCAGAGGCGGGCTGACCGTAAGCTTTCTGCGTTCTTTATCATCATGCACATGTACCATAAGTATATTTATAGACAGGAGAAGGCTGAATTCATTCAGGGAAACTTCTGCTTTTCTTGTATATGAAAAGTGAATTCTCAGTTTGCAGCAGGTTACCAGCATTAGTTAGTGGTATTTGGCAGCTGCGCTAGATTGTTAGTTCAAGGAAGCTTGGCCAAGGATAAGTTTCATATTTAATGATTTGATGAGGGTCTTCACAGACACACCTTTGTGTCAGACATCTGGCAGATGTTTGGTATTACTAAGGAGAGCTGATGTTTGATCTGCGGTATTGATGTCTTTGATGTCAAGGAGGGGAGTTTTCCATACTGTTGGGGTCACTGCAGCAGGGTGGGTTTTGTAGCTGATGATTTTTTTGGGGTCTTCCTCTTCTCATTTCCTCCCTCTGGTCTTCTCAGGATTTCTTGCATTGGGATGTTAGTACTGGCTTTTATTTTTTTAAAGTTTCTTAGAAGTTCAGCATTGACTTCCTGAAAATGAAAGGACAGAATCTCATTTTCTGCTTCAAAGCTGCCTCTAAGATCTCTGGATTGCTTTGTTTTCCGGGTGTTCTGTAAGCAATCAAAGGCGTTTGAGTGTACAACAGACCCATCTCAATCTGATCTGCTTTCAAGTGTAACCATATTTGTACATGCTGATGCCTGTTTTATGTCTCCATTTCATTCTTTTTAAAGTCTGTGACCTTTTCTTTAGGATCCTAATAAGCAGTTTTCCCTGCTGGATACCTCAGTGGGAGTAGATAATTACTACACACAATCATGATTTGATCTAAATGGGCATACAATCCCAGCTGGAATGAGTACTACGTCTTCCACATTTCACATTCTTTCCGGTCTAGGAGTGAGCATCTGTAACTTTGCTGTGTTTGTGTGTTCCTTATGGTGTGTTTGTTGCAGGCACTGATTGTAAAGTGTGTTAAATTCCCAAACTGCAATGAAATTACATTTAGTTTTCTGTTCTCTCTTCAAAGCAAAAGTAAGATTCTTGGAATGATGTGGCAGCTTGCGAGCATGCACCTAATAAGGTCTCATTGTTGCTCAGACAGTAGGTAGCAAGATCCTGGGTGGCAAACACCTCTGTGCCAGAGCTGACATTATTGTCTGTGTCGTTGCAGAATATGGAGTCTGTGAAAACTTGAGGAAATTGGAGATCACAGGAGTGTCCTGTCGAGATGTTTATGCCAAACGTAAGTGACAAAGCTGATACAGATCTGTATGTCCTTGCTTAGTACTGATTTTGAAAGCATATACGTGTTGAATATTTATTAAACTTTGATAGCATAAGTTATTCAGGCTTACTTGCTAATGGCAGGGCTTACATCTGTGAAGTTGACATGTTTGGAGGTTTATTTAATACTAAGCAGATGCCAAGAATTCTGGTGTCTATACTTCCCAATCCTATGGTGGAAAAGAGCATGTAATTTAACTTTATAATAAGGTGTAGTGAGGGTTTTTCATCCTTTCCTGTTTTGCTGTTTTCATATCTTGCTAGAGAATTGACTGATAGTTTTGCATCGCCCTAATGCAGCTAAGTCTGTATCTCAGTGAAAGGTGCTGTTACACACTGACAAGGGGAAAGTGCTGTAGGTAAGGGGATGTGCCACCTTCTGGGCTGGTCCTGAAGGAGGAAAGCCTGGCAGGGCTTTTTGGGAATGTGGGAGCAGGACCCCAACTCTTTAGACCTCCTGTGCCTTCTGCAAGGTAGAGGCACATCTTCTGTCTCACAGTAGAGGGTGGGGGGGGCACTATGAGATGAGAGATCCAGGGTAGATTAAGGACTGAATGGACACCTGGATCCACGGTGAGGTTGTCTCCTGTGTCACCAAATCTTACCCTTTGCAGTCAGAAGCTGAGCTGGTTGCTCAGAGCGCCTTGCGAAGCCCCTGAGAGCTCCTGTAACAGCACTGCAAGGCTGTGTTGTCTGGGCTCCTCACCACAAATTTTCTAAGGGGCCTTAGGAAAAAGCCACAAGATTTAACCTGCAGCACTTGGAACTGTGGCTTCTGTGGTGTTTTATGAAACAGAAGCAGAGAAGTCAATTGTGAGAGGTCTCTGTAGGCTTTGCAGACCCCAAATCTAGCTCAGCTTCTACTTGTACTGTATTTGCTGAAACTTGAAGTAGTGATGACGTCAAGCATTGATCTTAGTGCTGGAAAGAAGACCAGCATTAAGAAGAGTTTTAATCCTATCTTTAATAGATTTGCTGAGCATCCACAGGAAAAATACTTAATCCCTTAGTGTCTCTCCTTTCCTATTTGTGCGCTAGGAATGGAGCTGCCTAATTTTCCTAGGTGGGAGGGCTAAGTGATGCTGAACCAGCACTTAGAGGTCCACAGAGGAGTCTCATTAGCACTTGAGGCCTCCCTTACTTCCCATTCAGTCTGGTATCTCTGTATGACACTTGTGTGGTGACAGCCATGCAGCACATACCATATCCAATCTTAATTCTACATTGCCAGTCTCAAATGGCAGAACATCTTGTTACGACCTGTAATCTTTTTCACTAGTTGTAGTCCCATGGTTCAGGTATATTGAAGTGCTATTTTCATGCTTTTGGGGTTTTTTTTATACACAAGTTCTATGTAAAAATGGCCTTACTGGCTCAGAACTCTGTTTTCTTTCTAGCCTCGGTATTGCACTTCGCAGCCATGGCTGTGAGCAGTCATTTAGGGAAAACCAAGAAGAGGGCAAACCTGTGTGATACTTACCGAAGTGCTCTCCCAGCTTCTGACTGTTTCCACGTTGGGGGATTTTCAGAGTCTAACAAAGTTTCTTGATTTATTAGCCCTCAATAGATCTCTCTTACATGTATGTTTCCAGTCTTCCTTTGCACCAAAGTTGTTTCTGAATCCACAACATCTGTTGGCAGTGTCACCCTTGACATGTGAGAACCACCGCTGTCGTAGACTTTATTGCCCTTATGGATAAGGGCTGTGTCCATATCCATTCAGCTATCCTAACTAGCAATGGTTACTCTGAAGTCAGAACACTTGGCAGCTGTTTCTGGCTTTCAGGGATGCACCATCTCAGCTTCCTGCTCAGATTCAGCTGTTTGTCCTGTTGCAGACACTTAGTGGAACAGTTTCCTGGTGGTGTGACCCTGTTTTCTCTACTGTCCCATAAACCTCTTTTAATTGCTGAAGAGTTAATTTGGGACTGCTGGCAGGACACATACACTTTTCTATCCCCTGAATGTGTATGAAGTAGTGTGGACAATGGGGAACTGAGCTTAAGTACTAGAAAACATAACTAATCCAAGGCCTGGGCTACTGTCCATGTAGTTACTTGGCCTAAGTGAACTTACTGGGACAGCGCAGTCACGCTATAGAGTTTGAGGAGTACCCTGGTTCCACTTTGAATTCACTGGATGCCATTTGTAAATATTGTCTGTAGGATTTTTGAATGTGCCAAGGTTTGTGTGAGTGAGTAATTAGCTAACCAGGTACGCCCAAGACTGGGACTGATGGAAATAAATGATGCATCACAACTGGAAGTAAAGTCAAAGTGGAGTTTGACTTTCCTGTGTGGTTGGTGCAGATTCATGGTGCTGTTACGTGCTGGTTACAGTGGAGCAGAGTTTGCTGGTACTTACCCTGCTGTGTCTGTTCAGGTATAAACCCACGAGTGAAGTCGGGGCGTTTTATGAAAATCCTTCCCGACTACGAGCACATGGAGTACAGAGATGTTTACACCTGCCGTACGTACCTCCTGCTGGTTGATGCTTCCTGCACTAAGCACACAAAAGATGCTGCATGGAGTGTGACGTTGCTTTAAGCAAATTGTATTGGGGTGGACCTTGGGATAGTAAGGAGGGTGCCAGTTAGTCAGTTCTCTCTGGTATGTGTTAATGGAGTATTCAGACACTTTAGAGAGTAGGGCAGGCAGTGAGGTGTGTTGATCTCCTTTTGAAGTGTGTTGATCTAGAAAATTGCCCTGACTGGGTGCAAAAAGGAGGATCTCTATTGACTCACCCCACTCTTTATGGATTGCTCCTCTCTTAGAAGGAAGTATTCATACACCCTGGTGAAGGCTTCCAAAAGCAAGTTTAAATAAAGCTTTTTGCCAGTCCAGAGCTTATCTTGATCCACATGAGCTGCATTCAGATCCACAGCCCTTCCCAGTGAAAAAAGCTGAGGGTTCTCATACTAATTCCCTCCCTGCACAGTGAATCCTTTTAGCCATGATCTCCCTCTCTAGGAAACATTCAGCTGGTGTTTCAGAGGTGGTGATTTGCTTTCCTCAGTCAAATATCTGCTCTGGGTAAATTGTTCTTTCCCTCCTGTGTTGAGGGAGGAAACACTGGGAATTCAGCACTCACTAATCTGTAGGAGTTGGGGCAAAATACTGATTAGTTTACATCAATTAATGAAGCGAGTACTGCTTGGTATTTGGAGGGGATGTTGAGCTGTCTCTAATGCTCCTTTGGGTCTGCAGAGTTTTGCAGACTCAAGTTACTAACTCACTGGTGCTTGGAATGTAGATTTTTGCACACGCTAATGAGTGGAGTGGATGCTCTTGGACATATCTGTGCTAAAGACAGCAGTCCAGCATGGTCCATGCGGAGAAGATGATGGCTTTGATGTGAGTTGTGAGAGACAAGCAGCAGCGATGCTACAATGGGAATCAGCAGAAAGTTTTAGGTTTGGCAGTCCTTGTGCTGCGTGTTGAACCAGCCTTGTTCTGGAGCTGAATGGGAAGGAGAGGGGTGTCCAGGCTGCCCTGCAGGATGAGGTGTTCCTTTGTAGGTTACTATCTGGGTGTTTACTCCAAACATACCTTTTGTGGTGGCTCTGAAATAGTGTTTTGTGCTGTTTCTTCACTTGTTAGTTCATTAGCTGCAGCCCCAAACTTCTGATGTTGCATGCCCCTTGTCTCTAGGGGTATGTTCTATTACTTGGGGGAAAGCCAGTGTTGTTTAAGACACAATTGCCTCTTTGTCCTGTTTCCCCCTTCTGTGTTTTAAGACCATATTGCAGGGATGTATCATGTGAGTGCTCCCTCATTCATATTGATGCAGCATTAGCCAGGTCAGCCAACATCACCTTCTCTGGGATTTTAAGCTAACCTGGCTGACACTTAGCTCTTCCCTTCAGCAGGTTAGTTATCACCAGCTGGGGGACAGCAACTGCTTACGTTGTTCCAACTTAATTTGCTTCTGGATATTTTGCTGTATCCCAGTAGTCCAAGAGAGTTGTAGCGGATCAGGTCTTCTGCACTCGAAGTCAGCCTCCTCTGCTCTAAAGGATGCAGACTTCACTGAAAACTCCCGTGTTTTTCTTGGGAAAATGCTTGGGCAGCATTTCTGTCTGTGCTGTCCAAGCTGGACACAGGTAATGAAATGAGATTTAGTTAAAATGGTAACATCTGAAAGCATTTCATCCAGTTTTAATAGCCCATTCTCTCTCAGCCAGCCTTCTGTTGATGGGAGCTTGGGCATTCACTGCCTTTCCTAGCCCATCCCCAGCTGGATTCAAGCTGCTTTTCTGTCTGAGAAGTGTGCAGGGCTGCTTGTGGCAGCGTGGGTAATACTTGGGGTTTTACTGAAGCACCCAGTCCATGTATTTTGTGCTCCATTTGGCAGGATGTAGGCTCAGAAATTTGGATAGGCAAGAGGCTTCTTCAGGATTGAGAAAATAGCAAAGGAATACGTTGGAGGAAGACCCAAGTGCTGTTTTCTTTCGAGGAGCAGGAAGGAAAACAACTGTCAGATCCATCCATTCTTCTGCCAGGGACAGCCAGAGCTGGAATTAATCAGGTTTTCCCTGCAATGAATATAGCTGCTGGCTTGCTGGAGCCTGAAAATGGAGCTGTGCTTTTGGTTTGAGACTTGTTTGGACCTTTGGCCAGTTACCAAAGTTCTCTTCAGTAAAGTGCTCTTCTGAAAGAACAGAAGGAGAAGAAGGCCACAACAACCTGAGCAAGCAAAGAAGACAACTGGCCTGTTTAGGTGTCCCTGCCCTGGATGTTGGTGTGCCAGGAGGGTGAGGCTGGGGGACACACTGCCCACGTTGCAGCCTGTTCCTATCAGCTCATCTGGAGACTTCTGTGGTGCCAAACAGCTGGGTTTTTGAAAACTTCAAAAAGAAGAACTGCCTGCAGTAGAGGTGCAGACTAAGCACAGAAGTGTCTGTCTGGTGGGTAGGCTTCTTCAGGAGGTCAGTGGAATTTTTTGGCCTCCTCCCTCCTTTGCAATACCATTGTTTCTGGGTGGTTGGGGCAGATGGTGAAGCAGACTCTTTTGGTGACTCAGCCATGCTTCCTGAGCTTCCGTGGCTCCTGGTGACTGCAGCTGCAGCTGGAATGGGCTGTTCACTCCAAGTGAACACATGAGCTGCCCTCAATAGATGTGTGTCTTGGGCTGGAAGGGCTTGCCTTGTCAAGCAGACAATTTCCCCACTGTTGAAAAGTCCATTGATCTTAGCTACAACTCTGAGAGTGCTTCAGACAAGAGCTGGAGGAGAAGGAGGGACATTCTCAGCACTCTTGGATAGCTTAGGATCAGGTTTTCTGTCCTAAAAATAAAAAAAAACAGCCCTGGTTTTTATCAGCTCCATGCCAGACAGGGTAGAAGGCAGACTGGCGGGTGGAGTGGCTTATGCACATACCATTTATTAATATGTAATTACTGCACTGAGACGAAAAGACTGGGGAATGTGGTTTGGTTTGCCTGCTTGCTTTAGTGCTGTTTGTGCTGCACTCAGTTCACTGGGTGAAACTGGGCCATCAATCCTAAATTGTTTACTGCACAGGAAAAAGACTCCTCCAGGCCAGTTGGCAGCAGCTTTGGACAGCCCTCCCTGCTGCCCTAAACTTCTGTGGAAAGTTTGGTGTAATGAAAACACTCCTACGGTTCTTGTTATCTTAAGTAGTTAACAAAACAAAGATGTAACAGCTGCACTGAAACACAATTCTTCCTATAAATTGATGCAAAACAAACCCCATTTATCAGGTCTCTCCTGTGGCCTTCTGAGTTGGCTGTGAACATTGTAAGGCAAGTGTAAGTGCCACCTTAAAAACAATCTCCATCCTCCTCTTTCTGCCCCAAATGCCAGATAATGTGTAATATCTTCATGTGAAGGTAATTGTTCATGTCAGGAAATTGTATGGACAGAACATACAAGGACTGGACAAATATTATCTCTCAGCTTCCCTCGAGAGGAGGTTTGTTGAGATCATTCAGTAATAGATGTTCTCTCCTGCTTGTTGAAAACGTTCCTACTTGTCCTTCAGTTTTGGTGGGATCAAAAGTGCACCCAGGTCCGAGATGAGAAATGGGGAAGCTTCACTCGCTACTGTAGGCTTTGAGAGAGACTTGGAACCAGCTTTTGGGCACTGCTGAGATGTAGCTGCTTACTTAAAATTTTTAAGGCTGTTACTGACCTGGTAACATCACCAGATCTTCTGTGCTGGCATGGTCTGTGCGCTTGGCCTGTGCTCTCTCAGTGGCTATTTTTAAGGACGCTTAACTCTGGAGACAAGTTTGTCTACACAAGGTGGGGAAAGTATTTCAAAATACTCAAATTTCCCAGTTCCTTACTGCCTTTGTGCCCTTCCTTTTTTTTTTCCCCCCCCTGTTGCTTTGCAGTCTGACGCATCAAGTACATTTTTGGTAACTGGAGATGGCAGATCCTGTATTTGTTTTTAGCGCTGGGTATATCATGTGATTTGCATCAACAGGACCGTGTTGCAAAAGTTTTCTGAGAAATCCTGGCAAGGTATTTGGTTGTTTAAAATCCTGGAAAACAGCTCCTGCCCCTGCACGGAGCCAGGAGCAGGACTGCAGAGAAAACCATAAATCTGTATGAACTTGTGGGAGGCCTCAATTCAGAACTGCCTGGCTGTGGTTGGGTGAAACCAGTTGTCTTTAGTAAAGGCGGTTGTGGGTGGTATTGGTCAGTGTTGTGTGTAGTCCAGTAGCAGTCTTCCTTTATTTTCTTTCCCAATTCTTTAGCTCGATGTACTCACTTCAGTGTCTCACTGTTCCCTAGTGCTGCACCGATACCGACACATCCTGGGATTATGGCAGCCAGACATCGGACCCTACGGGGGGCTGCTCAACGTGGTGGTGAGTACCTCATTCTGGGGGCTGTGGTGTTGAGGTCTGATGAGTCTTTTGTGTACCACTTTCTGGACCAGCTTCCCATCTCCAGGGTGTTGAGAAGTCTGAATAGTCAACCCTCAACAAGCGATGGGGACCCAGAGGTTGCTTCTTGGATCTTTTTATCCTCATCACCCTTCTCCTGATAGTCCTTTTGTTTTTCAGCTGTACTCCAAACAGCCCTGGGAGCCTACAGAAAACATATGCAATGTTTCAGGGAAAGGCTTGATTTATGGTTTAGTGCTGATATTCCAGTGACTGGCACAGGAGTCCATTCCTTGTGCATTGAGTACAGCAGAGGTTTCAGTGCTAGCTCATTGCTTACTGCTTTATCTTGGCACACAAAGGGTTTTGCACTGGAGTGTTCACACACCTCTCCTTCCTGTAGTTTGCAATACTTTTCACTAGCTGTGTCCAAGACTAATGCATCAGATGTTGGGATGCTGGTGCGGGACTGTTCTAAGACCTGTGAAGTGTGGCAGCTCTTGTGCTACTGGGGAGAGCAGTTAATGAACAACACTTGGCTCTGTTGGTGAGAGCTGGGCCAAAGTTTGATTGAAACCCTTGTTCTTTGCACCAAGGTTCAATGGCTGACAGGTTGAAGTGTAACAAATCATGAGGCCTTTGAGTTTTGCGAGATTCAGTTCCATGAACTGGTGTAAGAGTGCATCCAAGTGCACCAATACTTACATGCTTTTGTGACCTTATAAAGGCAAGCGTGCGTCTGTGGTGCTGCTCTGCTTTTGTCTTGGATCCCTCTGCTTAGAAAAATATCCTTTCTCTGGAATTACAGGGCTTGAGGGAAAGGATTCTGCTAGGCATGCAGGAGAAGGGCTGGCACTTGCACCTCTCCAGCAGAGGAGATTCTTGCTTCCTATGCTGTCTGTGAGTAATAGGGCCAAATAATTCCTTGTCTGCAAAGCGCAGAGAATGATGAGAAGCAGAATTTGTCTATTCTAGTATCTGCCAGCATGAGCTCTCAAACCAATTACAGTTTGACTAGCTGTGTGGTCTCTTCAGTGCAGTCTCTTCCCCTGGATCCTGCACACCAAGCATCCGTCACAAAGTCATTTGCAGTAACAAAGGCCTGATCATTTTCCAGTGGTGTGGAAAGCCTTGTAGAGAAACCCTCTCCCTCTTCACCAGGGGTGTGCTGTGAATGCATATGGTCTGCTTTAATTGCTGAAAAGCAGTTTGGAAGCACAGCAAGTTGTTCTACAGCTCCTGCCCTGCTGCAGAGTGGGCACCAGAGTTGTTTGCTGCAAACTCAACAGGAAGCATGCAAGGCTGAGCTTGTGTCTGTCTCCTGTCTCCCTGCAGGTGGATGGTTTGTTCATCATTGGGTGGATGTACTTGCCACCTCATGACCCTCATGTTGATGATCCCATGAGATTCAAACCTCTCTTCAGGATTCACCTCATGGAGAGGAAATGTGCAACAGTTGAGTGTATGTATGGTCATAAGGGACCTCATAACGGCCACATCCAGGTGAGCTCCTCTAGTGCTTTCAACTTCTGTCCTAGTTGTAGCATGTGTGTGTGCATATTGGCTCTGGAAATGGATTCGTCAACAATTTCGTTGTTTCTCTGTATGAGAATTCTATTTAAGGGATGTGGCTTTCACCACACCACCACTTGTGTGGATGCCAGCTTTACACTCATTATGTGTCTGACAAGTTGTGTGGGCTGTTCCCCGCTCTGAATTTGTTCCCTGGCAATAGTACAGCAGGGCTGTTACACTGTCTTCTCTTGGGTGGAAACAGGGTGGGAGCACCAGTATGTGTATAGCCTGGGGGAAATGACACGCAAAATGACCTTGTGCAGATGGTGAATGTGTCTGAGCAGACACATAGATCTGCTGCATTTTACAGCTCTCTAAGGTGAGACCTTGAGAAGGTGATGTCGTGTCCGTTCAAGGTACGTTGGATGCTTTGAAAAGTTTCCTGAGAGTTTGTTTCCTTTCCTTTGAAGAAGGAAGCTCAAACAGAGAAGCAACTTAAAACCAACATCTTTCATTAAAATGCATTGGGGTTCTATTTATTGCTCTTATTCCTCTATTCTGCAGCTGATGCACTCGGTGTCACTCAGTATTTTCTCTGTTGTAGCAAATTCAGTAACGCTTGTTGTGCAAAGCATTTGCTCTAAGCTGTCTTAGCTACATCATCTGAGGCATCTCTAATCATGTCTGTAACCTGCCAAATTCCCCTCCATGGTAACTGCAGATTGTGAAGAAGGATGAGTTCTCCACAAAATGCAACCAGACAGATCACCATCGGATGTCAGGGGGAAGGCAAGAGGTAAGAGTGCTTTGCCAACCGTCTGGATTAAGGCTGGATGTATGTCCCCTTTCTGAAGATAAAGCTTCTAAGTTGTTAGCTCATGTTGGAGCCTGGGAGGTGGTCTTCTGCCTTCTCCATTCTATAAATGAACATACACGAAAATCCAGACTCGTAGTCTCTGGCTGATTTATTACGATTTTTTTTTTTTAAATGAGTAAAATTGGTCTGTGACTTGAATCAGAAATTAAAGTGGCCACATTTGAGGAATTGCAGAATCTTGGGGAACCTCTTCTGTACTTGCCAAGGTGTAGTTTAAGGATCTGGTGTATGGGATCAATTTAGTGTTAGACTCTGCAGTATGTCTGGGTGGAGACCCTGTGCCTTAACTCAGTGTGTGGCAGGGAATGGGCAGGCTCTTAATGTTCATAATCCTGGAGCTCCCTTCAGATACAAGGAGGCTGCTGTCAGGTCTCCCTGGAGCCTTCGCTTCTCCAGGCTGAACAGCCCCAGTGCTCTTATGTCCTCATAGGAGGGATGCTCCAGCCTTCTGATCGCTTTTGTGGCCCTCTGCTGGACGTATTCCAACAGGTCCCCGTCTGCCCTGCGTTGAGGACTCCAAATCTGGACGCAGTACTCCAAATGGGGTCTCATGAGAGCAGAGTAGAGGGGGAGAATTATCTCCCACCTTTCACACCACCTTTCACCTGCTTGCCATCTTGGTTGAGGGATTAAAAGCTTCGTTTGGTTGTTTGTCCCGTGTCTGTCAGCTGTACCCAGCACAGCAGTTTCCTGACTAAAACTACATGTTTTAAGGTGCAGGTATAAATGTCAGGATGAAAACCTTCAGCTAATACCTGTTCTGGGTAGTCTGCTGCCAGCTAGTTAAACGTGACAAATCTCATACTTTGGTTGCTTCTAAAAAATGCTTTAGAATATCTTTCTACTAATGGGAAACAGCTGGGTGAAAGGTTTAGTTAAGTGTTTTCTGGTTCTGTAGCAGATGAGAAATGCTTCAATACGTTCAAAGCACCGCGTTAAGTGTGCGTGGCATTATGGTAATTGGAGGATCTGGCTTTAGAAGATAAAGCGAGCAGGTTTGGGATATCACTTGGTAGGCTGCTATCTTAGTGTAAGCTGTTACCATGCTAACTCATGGTAGGGTATTAACTTGTCAGAGCTGGTGTAAAAGTACTTCAGGAGATGTTTTCAAAGCCCTCTTTGGATTTAGATGCATCAGTATTAAATCAGCAGGATTTGACATCCTAAATCTTCAGTGCCTTTCAAAAGCTTCCCCTTTTATGTTTAACATGCCAGGATAGGGCACAGGAGTCATCTTATGGGCACACAAATGAGTTATTGTACGGTAGGTCAGGGCGTAAAGAAGTAGTAGATCAGCAGCTTTAGTAAGTGGTGATGCTTGTGCTTTTATTCTGAGGAGGCATCTTGGTTCTGCCTGTGATTTATACTACCCTGTGTGGCAGGTGTAGGGCAGTTCTCATTTTTACTGTTATTACTATTTCCAAGTCAGTTGTGTAGCTACATGTACTTGTTCCCAATTCCAGCCACAGTTCTCTGTCTTTGGCAGAACGGATGCCATGGCTCTGCCAGCGAATTCTGTTACGAGGCAAAATCATGTTGGAGTACATCACTGTCGCAAATGAAATGCCTTTATCTTCCCCTTTTTCCCTTCTCTTTGTGCTGCAGGAATTCCGGACGTGGCTGAGGGAAGAGTGGGGTCGGACTCTGGAAGACATCTTCCATGAACACATGCAAGAGCTCATCTTGATGAAGTTCATCTACACCAGCCAGTATGAGTAAGGGCACCAACTCATTCGAAGTATCGAGGCTGCTGCAGCTTTGAGAGCACAGTGGGTTGTTTGTTTTGAAGATGGGGTGCTTGCGAGGGGCTTTGGCAGCCGGAGGGATGTTCTGTCTCTGTAGGCTCTTTGCAGAGATAAGGTGAAGCACAGTGCTTTCTTGTTTTACTGAGATGTGATGTAATGACAGTGGTAATAGCAAGGTTCCAAATTCTTTACAATAACTATGCACTGTAAGATGGTTTTGAGTCATTTAACTGTGTGTAATTTGAAGGCAGAGCAAATACCCGTGATCCCAAGGAGCTGTCTGCTTATTAGTAAGCAATATGCTTTGTAGTGTGCTAGGCTGGAGTCACACAGTCCCTGAGAACTTGGGTGGTTTTTTTTAACCATCACTCCAAACTTCTAAGAGCCGCCACCTCGCTGTAGCACGTTTAAAAATGCTTCAGTCTTAGGCTCTCCAGGAATCTCAGAGAGCGAGGAGGTTTGATGTGACCTTGCTGCAGGCGCCTCCTGGTGTGCTAACAAGGATGGGGATAGAGCAGTGGCAGGAGGGAGCACTTCTGTAGGTCTGAAGTGGAATCTGTTAAACTTGTTGGTATTGCTGAAAAGACAGATCCTGCCTCTCTCTCAGTGGCAGCCCAAAGCTGCCTGGAGGAGCAGACTGCAAACACATTCCTTATGTCAAGGGATTCTTTTAACCTCTCTAACCTTTTGGGTTTTTTGCACAGCAACTGCTTGACATACCGACGCATCTACCTCCCTCCTAGCAGCCCTGATGACCTTATAAAGCCAGGTCTCTTCAAAGGAACATATGGGAGCCATGGGCTGGAGATTGTCATGTTGAGCTTTCATGGAAAGAAAGCAAAGGGGACTAAAATCACCGTGAGTGCATTTTCCTTTTTCTCAGATGCTTGTTAAAGCATTCTCTTCTTGATGTAATGGAAGAATAGGAGAGATCTTTAGGAGGTAATCAATTATTGCCACCCCAAACCCTGTTCCTCATGGGAATTGGTGGTATCAAATGAATCTTAACACATGGAGGGTAGCTCAGACCTGCTCTGCAAAGTTTCTCATGATACCATCTGGTTCCCACTTCCTTTCCCCTCCCTTCCAGCTGTTTTCTCTGAGCAGCTGGTAGCAGGTCACTGGAGATCACTTGCGTATATCTGAGGAGCAGGTACCAAATGAAGGCAGCTTTTCACTGAAGCTGGGCTAGTGAGCTCCTTCCTCTCTGCAGGCAGGGATTCTGACGAAATGCAGTTGCAGCTTTGGCTTTCTTTCACCCTTGCAAGTGCAGCCTGGCTCAGAGCTTTTGATTCAAAATTCTGTTTCTGGGAGGGGAAAAGCAGAGGAGATGTAGACAGCTCACGGAACGATGAACAGAATCTGAGGGTGACTGTAGAATAGGGTGAATTATGTAGAAATCAGATGATGGGTGTGGGGAGAATACAGGTCTGAATTCTGTAGCACGCTGCCTCTGCAGCCACGCTGTTGCTTCCTGCCTCTAGGGAGATCCCAACATCCCAGCGGGGCAGCAGACTGTGGAGATTGACCTGGCGCATCCTCTGCAGCTTCCAGACATCGAGAACCTTCGTGATTTCAGTGAGCTCTCTCGCATCGTCCTGGAGGTCCAGGAGCAGGTGCGACGGGAGGAGCAGGAGGAGGAGCAGCGACAAGAGGAAGATGACTGCTCCCAGCAGGCTGCCTCTCAGCCTGCTGCAAAGCCCCTGGGAGTAGAAGGTGCCGAGGGGGAAGAGACTGCAGCTGGGGCAGAGGGGACAACCCAGAACAAGGCACCAGCTTCCCAGCCTTTTGTGCTGCCCATGGGAGTCATATCGAGGAACGAAGACTATCCCCGGACCTGCCGAATTTGGTAATGGGGACCAGTGATTTTGTAGCCTCATCGTGCCAGTCACTTCTTGAAGTGGAAGAGGGGGGAGTCTTTGAGACGTGTTCTGCATTTGCTTGCCCTTTGCCTGCATGTGGATCTCCCAGCCCCTCATGCTCATGTTTTCTGGCACTGCTGCCCTGTCTCCCACTCTGTTGTGCACCTCTTTCTTACCGCGTTGTCATCTGCCCCCCTGCTTCCTTGCTAGACTTTATCCTGCTGCTTCCCAAGTTAGCCACACTCTTTTTGGTGTGTGTTTTGTTTCCCAGAGCTGCCCAGCACGTATATTTGTAGATCTCTTCAAGCAGTTTCCCTTTTCTTTGTGTGTCATTTGTGTTCTTTGGCTGTGGGAAAGCAGGGCTCTCTCCCTCCCCTCCCTGGCCTCTGGTGCCTTGTGGCCAGCTCTGGAAGGTGCTGAGCACCTTAAGCACTGGGTGCAAGTATGTGAGGAGCTTGGTTGAATGGGACCTGGAGTCAGTGAAGCGGCGTATACTAAATGAAGTGTGGAAAGAGCCCAAAAGCTGAGGCTTAGGAAGGTGACCTTCAGCCAAACATCTGCGCTCACGGAAAAACCTACCAATAGCTGGTTAATCCCAGAAGGCCCCTGCTGTCACAACCCAGTTGTGTTTGAATAAAACCCTGCTCCACCTGCTGCTTGCTTGGAGGTTAGGCTGACCTTTACTCCTCCCCAGCTCCAGTTAGGTTTTTCTTTTTTTAGATTTTTCTTTCTTTCCCTTCTCCTGAGTTTTGTCGCAAGGTTTGCCTCCTGGTCCACCCTCTCAACATGCCTTTCCTTTTCTGTGAGGATTGCCTGGGCCTGGGTTGATCCTTGAGTTGCAGCAGTAAATCTCAAATGGATTATTGGGCTGAACTACAGAGAAATTAAGCCTTGGTGTGCAGGTGCTAATTAGAATAGCTAAAAGCAGCAGCCTCCAAATAGCAATGGAGAGTTTATTTTCCTAAAATGGTACCAACAGTGTTTTGTGCTGTGTGAGGAGAACTGACTGAATGTAAAACTCCCCATTCTGTAGCTCTTGGAACTGGGTTTGACAGTGGTTTGATCACAGTTTTATGTTTGGTGGGTTGTTTTTTTTCTATTTTATTAAATGTTAGGTGGTTATGGCTATTCTCACATCTCTTTTTTTTTTTTCCTTTTCCCCCTGTTCTTCTCTCCCTGCAGTTTTTATGGGACGGGGCTTATTGCTGGCCATGGCTTCACCAGCCCTGAGCGAACACCGGGTGTTTTTGTTCTCTTCGATGACGATCGCTTTGGATTCATCTGGCTGGAGCTGAAGTCCTTCAGTCTCTACAGCAGGATCAAGGTCTCCTTCCAGAATGCCGAAGCGCCTTCCCGTGAGGCTTTTGATGAAATGCTGAAGAACATTCAGTCGCTGGCTACTTGATGGGTGACTTGTGATGGACAGGGCTAGGGGTTGCAAAGGCTGCTGCACTCCCCAGCCAGAGCTGGGATGGGGATTCCTTGCTCTCGGTACCTCTGAATACAAGCATGCACTTTTAATAAAGCCTTTTTACCCCCAAATGTACACATCCACGTTAAAATATCCATGACTGCCCTTCCCTCCCTGCAACCCTACACTGCTCCCCAGCAGTCCTCATTACCCGGTCTGTAACATAGCTTTGTATAGCTAAAGGGATCCTGCAGAGGAGGGAATAGACATTTCTTACTGCAGAAAGAATGTGTTGGGACAAAAATTACTCGAGGTCAGAGCTGGATCAGAAGAACTTTTAATTGACTGGATGGACACAAGCCCTCTGCTCTGACCATTAGCAGTCTCCTGTGGAAAGAGCTCTTCGTCATGGAAGGGACTCACTTAAGCCTTTGCTGTGCTGTAGGCTCATCTGTCCTCCTGGGGGACTTGTTTTACCTTCCTGGAAACCTGTGTGGTCCCTTGCTTGTAGACTGGCTGGCTGCTTAGTGATAAGTTGTGTCAGCAGTGACCGAGCACATCCTTCTCTCCAGAAACCTTTCTCTGGGTGCAGTGTGGTCAGGAGAGGCTGGTGTGATACCTGAATCCTTGGCTTAGTAATTGGGGTGGGTGGTTTCCTTTTGAGAAATTCCCTCAGCTTGGCAGCAAGGGGAGGATTCCCCACTGTAAATGACAGCGTGTGTGGTGTTGCCCTGGCTTCAGAAGCTTGGTGGATGTGCTGTGCCTGGGGCTCCAGGTCTAGGTGTCTCCTTGACCATAGAGGAGGTCATTCTTTTTTCTTATAGGAGCTAGATGTGAAACTGGAAATGATTATGAACTGCAGAAGCTGGTGCGTTCAGAACTCGTTTTATAGCTGAAAGGTTCACCTTGGATCTTTTAAACTGGGCCTGAAAATGTAAAGGAAGGAGAAAAAAGGGAACTTAACTGTGAAATAAGGCCAAATGCAGCCTCCTGACTCCTGTCTGTGATGGGCAGCAGAAGGTGCAGTGTGTCACTGGTACTGGTGTGACTCCAGTTATGTGTCATTCTTATATCAGGTTGCCCTGTGCATTCTGAAGGAGTGGTGAGGGATTCTCCCAGTATTGCTGGGGCATGTTCTGGAGCCTTTTATGGTTGGTGCCGACAGGTGGGTGCTGCTGCTCTGCTCACAGGACCCTTCTGTTCCCTTTCTTGTCACGCTTGCTTCATCCCAGATGATTGCTGCTTGCAGAGAAAGCTCCTGGGATTAATTTCGTTCCATGATACCTGCATTCTGTGTGGCAGATCTGAGCTTTGCTGGGAAGTCTGAGCTGCAGGCGAGGAAGCAGATTCCCTATGGACTGTCCTATGCAGGGAAATGCTATTCAGTGCTAATCTACAGACTGAGTTGTGCTATAAACCATCAGTATTTGGATCAGCACGTGTTAATCCTGTGTAGGAAGAGATGATGGGGATCCTTCCATGGAGAGGAGAGAGGTGTTTGTAAGGAAGCTCTTGGTTATAGGCAAAATACATCCTTTGTGGCAGTTACTCTCTGGCTGGGATGATAAACTCCAGGTTTCTTCTCTTCCAGTGTCTAACAAAACCCTGCCTTTACATCTGAAGGTTTTGGTTTGTAAACGTGGTTGTATGTATGTTGTGGTGGGAGGATTCAAGCCCCTTCAGAGGAAAAGTTTCAGTCACTGCCTAGTTTCCCTGACTGCGAGCAGCTTTTATTTTCACTCTCACAAGGGCTTTTTGCCATTTCTGGCTCCTGAGTGTTCCCTCAAGCTGTGTGAGAACCAGAGTCTCCAGCAGAGACTTTGAGCAGAAGGTCACGTCACTCACAGGATTAATTCCTGGCTCTTTGGATGTAGTTTCAAAAAACCTCTGGGAATGTGAAGGTGATTTGGGGCACTTTTTTTTTTCTTTGTTTCCTACTGCTTTGTCAGTAGTGGAAAACCTGCCTCAGTGTTAGAGGTGAGGATCTGAAGTGCTGTTACCGTTGCAGTGACTATGATAGGAAAAGTAGGTTGTTTCTCAGCAGCCTGTTGGAGGTGTTCCTGACAGCATCAGCAGAGGGAAGATGAGGTGACTCAGATCTCCCCCCATCACGCAGGGCTGGGTAAGGGAAGGGTGGCAGTTCTCTGTGAGGTGTGGTGTGTGGGCAGAGGGGTGAGCTGAAGCATTAAATTTAGGCATCTCGGTCTTTTTGCTGCAGCTGCCGAGTTGTGTGCAGGAGGAGAGCGTGTGCTTAATCTTGCAGACAGGTTTCCAGCTTGATGATGCACTTTTCAGGGATACTTAAAGACATTAGGAGTCTGTTTGGCATCTGGGTGGCCAGTTTATCTTGGAGCTTGCTGTTTAGGCTGTTGTAGCCTGTCTGTTGGCTGCTTTCTATTCTCCCTAACAGCCTGAAGGGGTGAGAGAGGTCCTGTGGGCAGCTGTTGCGATAACTTGTCCCTAAAACCAGCTCTGCCTTAGCTGCACATGAATCCGTGGCTCTGCTTGTGGCTTCCTCCTTCCTTCAGTATCCCTAGGAAAATAAAAAAAAGAAATCCTGAAGTTTTACATAACTGCCTTTGCTTTTTGCTTTTTAAGTAAGATGGAAAATCCAGGCTGTACTGAATGCACTGCAAGCACTTGGCTTGAGAGCCGGGTCACTGTCTCCGAAGTACAGACGCTGACTCTCTAGCCAGTCTCCTCCCTGGAACCTGCTGTGTTGGGTTGGCTGAGCATTTTGAGGTGGTGTAGGCATGTTCCACTGAGGCTTAAAATGCTTTTAGTGTTTGGTACCTGCAACTTAAATTCTTCTTGATATCAGGAGTCTTGCCAGGGAGTGCAAACCCATGGGCAGCAGTTGGCAGGGCTGTTTTGCTCCGTGCACAGCACAGGTCTGCTCTGTCACCTGGATGAGGACCTGCTGCTTGGCTGTTGACACAGGTTGTGCAGCTGATGTTCATGCTAAGGTGGTTCTTCTGCTTGTGGCTTGTCTCTTCTGAACCTTTTCAGTGGCAGTGTTAAGGGTCTCTCTCCCAAAGGCGAGACCCGCTTGGCTGGCTGGAGAGAAGGGCTTTGCAGGGCTTTTCACAGCTCAGCTTTGGCCCCTGTAGTAGCATCTTTTTATTTATAGTGCACCTGATTGGCCTCAAAATGTCAGAATGTGCTGGTCCTGATTAAAGGCAACACGTGCTGATACACCGTGGCTTTATTCTGTCTAGAGCAAAGGCAATGAAAATAGCAAGTTTTGTATTAATCTTTCCCCTCTGCTTTCTCTTCTCACCTTCTGCTCCTCAAAGCCTGGCAGGCTTTTGTGGCATTTCAGATGAGAATTCCCTCTGATTTGGCTTTGGGAGAGGGAAGCTGTCAAGATGGTGAATTCGGAGAGACTGGCATAAATGCTCTGGGTGCTCCTGTGCCTTTTGTGGGTTCCTTTGTGTGTGGCTACATCAGTGCTTGCAGAGAAGAGCAGGATAACGTGAGGAAGAGTTACAAGGTGTGGCTCTGAAAGCTTTGGGAGAGGGAATCCAAGAGGGGGAGAGTAGCTGGGCGTAGAGGATGGCAATTTAGGATCTGAGCATCATCTGTGGCTGGGGAGGGGGGGATGCAGCCACAGCCCTGGTCCTGCCCTCCCGGGTGGTAGCCGTGGGAAGCCGTGCTGATGGCACAACATTTGGCTGGGCTTGTTCCCGTTTGGTCCGGGCAGTACCACTCCCCTGCACAGTATGTCTCGGTGCCTGCCCTGCTTCTTTCTCCAACTCTAGTTGTCCAGCTTGTTGGGATATTTCTGTGAGCTGTTGACAGGGATAACGTGTGGTGGTGCCTTGCAGATTGTGGTAAATTTCTGGTGCTGCCGTGGCCCTCGTCCTCTTCGCTCTGCAGAAAATCTTGGGGACAAGCAGCTTTGCTGCTTTAGCCCAGATGGGTGGAAAGTGCTGGGGAAGATGGAAAACAACTTGTCGGGGGTAGGAATACTTTCTTGGCAGAAGCCTTTTGGAATAAACAACGTGCTTGCAATTAGGCTGCAGATCAGTATTGCCCCCCAGTCCCAGTAGCCACAGCAAGACCTAGGGCTTAATTCTAGCCCAGGAGCATTAGGCAAGTGGCTGGTTTACGTGCTCGGGCCGTGTTGTGCTCCTCGGTCATGCTTCCAGTGTTGTCAAAACACCCGGGTTTGGCCAGCTGGAAAATAGAAGCATCAAAAGATCCTCATCCAGCCTGTTTGTTTGTGTTGGGCCTGATTTCATAGCTATAAATATGCTGCAGTCAGGCGTTGTGGTTGTAGGAGACTCATTGCAGTCCACATGGACTCATCAGGCTTTTTTTTTATTAAGGAATAGGAGAAAGACTGGAATTATTAACTTTAGCTGTCGGTTTCCATCTGGAGTGAACAGTAGCTGTGGCTGCTCTGGAGTGGGACAGCAGAGGTCGGATGGCAGTTATTTAGGAAGCTCATACTGGGGAGAAAGCAAATTCTTGGGCAAGTGTGCTTGGAAGTGTAAGCTCCCGGTCAAAAACTAAAATGCAGCTGCTCAGTGCTTACTTTTAAGCAAGGATGACTTTTTATTCATTTTAAACTAGTGAAACTTGATGGGAGTGCTGGGTGTTGTGTGGAAACGGGTTGGTATAGCCTTGAGTTGCTAGTTTAGGAAACAATAGGGTATTAACTCTGTCTCGTAGCTGGTTGCTCACGTGGCCAAATCCTCTTCTGTTGTGTTTGGCTGCCAAAGGATTGGGTGCTGGCCCTGGCACCACGGGCCACACGGACGGTGAAACGTTTGAGATGTGTGATCAGGCAATGGAGCAGAAGATAAGTTACCAAACTGTGAGTGCCACTGGCTTTTTATTTTATTTTTTTTTGTGTATGTGTGTGTCTGCTAAATTAAAATGTATGATTCTGGGTTTTGTTTGGATTGTGGTCTTTTTAATTTTTGAGGAAAAGAGCGCTCGGACTGACTGTGTTCATTAGCTTAATTAAAGCAATCTGCACTTTTTTTTTTTCCCTGTTGATTAATATTCCTACTTCCTCTAAGCAGGCGTACCCTGTTTCCGTGTGGATTTTGCACTAACCCCTTTAATGTGACACCAGGGAATTAATCTGGGCATCTTCTGTAGGCTTTTGGGTGTAAATAGGTCTCTATAAAGTGCCCTGTGGTATTTACTGGAAATGAGGGTGAAACACCAGGTCCCTGCTTCATGCAGAGGGCAGTGCAGAGGGGAAAGGTGAGGTTTTCTTTCTAAAATGCTGTTTGACATAAAAACACTTTGATTTTGTGCCACAGACATCCATGTGGAATGTGATAACTGTAGTTTAAACAACTCACCTGCCTGACCGAGGGATGGGGTTGTGCCTGTCCCTTTGCTGGTGGATTTGGGAGGAACGGGCTGCCTAAAAGCCAGATGTGATTTTGCAGAGCTTGGCCTACTTCATCCCAGGTATCAGAAAGCTGAGCAAAATGTGTGTGTTACTTTTACACCTGATCATTGTTACCCAAGGAGCCTTTTCCAATTTCAAATAATAAAAGGGAAAGTTTTGTGAACTTACTTCTGTTTGCTCTCGTGTTTTTGGTTTTTTTTTTGTTTCACAGGAAAGCAGTGGGTGAGTTCCACCCCTCTGACGTGCAGCAGCCTGTCTTCCACTGGAGGACAGGAATTCGTTTTCCCTTGTTGGGGTACTTGTTGAGCAGTTAAGCAGATACCCTGAAGATGGGAGGTGCACACCCCCACACCTCATGCTACGAATTCACAGTTCTTCCCTTGTCCCTGTTTTTTGTTGTTTCCCCCTGCATCTGCCTGGCAGCATTCCTGATTCCTGCCCTGGGGTGGATGCTGGGACCAGCAGGACTAACGACCTGAGCCCTGACGAAGTCTCTCTGCCCTCCCAGCCACAGCTTTCCCTTTCTGAAAGGAAGCATGTGGGTTTTAAATCTTTATTTTATTTTATCCTTCCCCTTAGCTTTGTGGACTAACACGAGGGATGAGGAGGGGGAGGCAGCGTGACCATGTAACCCCCTTCTTTATGGAGTCAGGCTGAGAGCTGTCTGTATTTCTTACACCTTTTTTTCATGTTTCCTCTCCCACCTTCCAAATTCACACCCACCTCAGGTCTGAACTGCTCTCACTGCTTTCCCAAAAGAGTGATTATGCTGAAATGGGATAATCTGTTGTGTGAGCTCGGCTGCCACCAAGGAGTCGTTTGTCCCTTGTCCCCGGTGGTGTGCCAGGACGTACGGCGGGTCCTCTCTTGGTGTGAATGGCCCGAGCCCTGCCTTGGCTGGGGTGGATGCTGTGCTGCTGCTGACACGGCCCAATTCTGTCAGTACATTTCTTGGCAGGTTATTATTTTTGAGAACAGACCTTGGCTGTGGAGCACTAAACTACCAAAATTCACGTGTGAACTTTTAATCTGGAAATGCCTCTGCCCCGGTGCTGGTAGTTAAGGCCAGAGCGTGGCTGCAGCTCCTGGAGTGCCGTCCCCTGGGAATCTGTGACCTCTTCCACTCCTCCCTGCCTCCACTTTTTATTTTTTTAACCACTAATCCCTTGCATTAATTTCCTGGTGCTAAAGGCACATCTGACCCTGCTCCTTTACGTGAAGTGTTCTATATATGATCACAGGCTTGGGAAGGGAGGACAGTAAAGCACGGCTAACAGCATGCCATCACTCCTGCCATATGTTTGGCCTTTGTGGAGCACAGACGTGGTTTCTCAAGTGGCAGCATTTCTGGCTACCAACCACACACCTCCCAAAGTGCCGGCTTTTCCCTCTCCCTCTCCTTCCAAAGAACCTCGGAGATGTGAAGGTTGGGTGCTGGGCAGCTTAACGTCTCCTGGAGAGGAGCAGGGCAGTGCAGGGCTGAGCCCCCCTCAGCTCCTGCGGGGAGTGAGGAGATATCTGTGACCTGGCAGAGATGTTCTTCAGCAGGTGGGTTCTTCCTCCTGGCTTGGTGATGGATGAACTGCTTTTTTATCTGCAAGGGGGAAGGTCTTGAGTGTCATGGCCAGTTATGGGCTGTTAACTGTGGAACAGGCAGAGAGTTGTCCCTGTAGCTGTCAGCTCAGAGACCGAGGCCATGCAATGGTAAGTTATTTCCTTCTCTGGGAAGACACTTGTGAACAGGCACGTCCCACACTGGCCTGGGGACTGTGCAGCTGGGTCAAGTCTCCTCTCAGGGCTGTGTTTCTGCTCCGCTGCTGCCATTTGTGGTGACACTACTTCTTCCTTCTTGGCTTGTTGCTAAAAAACCACAAGGCTTCGGTGCCTAAACGTGGAGTCAGAGGCCTGTTGGCTCCAGCCAGGAAGGCAGGTGGGTCTCCCTTCTTAATGCTGCACGTACGTGCCTGAAAATCAGTTCCCCGTGTGAGCCCAGCTCACAGCCCATGTTAACCTCGGCTGAGGATGGGATGTGACAGCAACGGCAGATTGTGCCCTTCTCTCTCAATTCAATGCTTGGGTCTTTCTGCCTGACGCTTGTATTCTTTCTGGCTGTTGGGAGCAGCAGGTCTGAAGCCTCAGGCTGACTGACCGGCCCAACCAGCCCAACAGAGCATGGTCCAGGCGTTGTGTGTGCTCATCTGGGGCATCCCCACCCGTGGGCCTGTGTGAAACACCCCCTTGCGCTCCCTGTCGGTCCTGATCTCCTTGCTCCAGTGGGAATGGGCTGGGACAGGGGCTTTTATTCACTCTCGTGCCTGGATGGGGTTGGAATTTTTCACTGTTCTCTGCTTATCAGTCACCTGTTTTACCCTGAGCTCCTTACCCCTGTGGGAGGGGACCATCGTCTGCCTTCCCTCCTGCTGCGGGAGGGAATGGAGGGGGAGAGACCAGGAATCCCTGTCCTGAGTCTGGGGACCGGGGGAAGAGGGAGGATGATTCTTGATCCAAGGGATGGCATTTCCCAGTTCTCAAACCTTTGGAGGCACCTAAACAGGGAAATATTGGGCTGTTTCGGGTCTGCCCTCTCCTCTCAGCATCCCTCCCCGGCGCATGGGCTGGGAGGAGGATGAGTAACTCAGTGTGTGCTTTGCTCACCCCGCTTCCCAGCAGGGCTTTGTTTCTTCCTCCTCTTCCCAGTGGGAAAGGTTAATTAGTAGCAAGCTCTACAATGCTAATTAAGGTACGCCTGAGCTTGCTCTTTGGCTCCTTGGAGTTGTCACCCTTCGGCATGCAAGCTGTGGTCCCCACTGATGCCTTCGTGCTGTAATTAATGTGTGCCGGACACGCGTGATGCTCCCTGTGTGGCTGTGCCTTAGGGACCTGGCTTTAATGCCACTGTGTCCTTCGAAGACCCCACCTCGGGAGTTGTCCCTCCCTCATCCCTCCCTGCACTCCGGGGCGAGGGTCCCCCAAGGGGGCGCCGCGGCAGCCGCTGCCGGGCGGGGGCGCTGCAGTGGCGCGGAGTGTCCGCCAGGGGGCGCCAGGAGACCAGGCACGGGCACTCGTGGGACCACGGGCACTCGTGGGACTGGTATCCCTGTGGGAATGGGCACTCGTGGGACCTGCATCCTTGTGGGAATGGGCACTTGCGAGACCACGGGCACTCGTGGGACTGGCATCCCTGTGGGAATGGGCATTTGTGGGACAACGGGCACTCGTACGACTGGCATCCCTGTGGGAATCTGCACTCGTGGGACTCGCACCCGTGTGGGAATGGGCACTTATCGGACCACGGGCAATTGAGGGACTACTACCTCTGCAGGAACAGACACTCGTGGGACCCTAGGAACCCGTGGGATTGGCACCCCTGTGGGGTACAGATGCTCGTGGGACCATGTGCATCCACAGGTATGGGCACAGACACTCGTGGGACCGGCACTCCGGCAACCTGAGACTCGGGACCAAGCACCTACAGGACTCAGGACGGCTGGAACATCCCCAGGGTGAGGTGGGGGACCCTTGGGGGACACCTGTGGGGCCTGAGCACCCCTGGGGGACTGGGTGGCAGCACCCTCAGGATGCTCTCCTGCTGCCCTTGGTGTCTGCACCTGCTGTGCACCCTCCTTGTGGCGGTGTCACGGTGCGTGGCGGGGCTGGAAGGGGACCCTGGTTAGTGGGTTCACCAGCAGCCACAGCTGGTGGATGGGTGGCCCAGGGAGATGTGTGGGTGGTGCTTTCTCCCACCAAAAACGGGTGGGAAGGGCTGAGGTGGGTAAGGAAGCACTGATCTTGTTGGGAATGCAGCATGAGGTGAAACAAAACACCCGTGCGAAGGGCAGGGAGGGTGATGGCAGCCCGTGGCCACCAGCCATCAGTTCCCTCTGAATTATTCAATCAGCAGCTCATTAACAGACACGATGCGCTTCCTTCCCTGCTTCCCGCTCCGTCACCGCGTGCTCTGTCCTGCTGTCCCTCAGCCCAGGCTGTTGCATCCACCAGGTCCAGGCTGGAGGCACAGCACTGGTTCCTGCTGGGAGTGGCTCTCCTCACCAGGGCTTGTGGGCTTCTCTGGGCTCACTCTGGGAGAGGTCCAAGCTGGAGCATCTTTCCTGCTCACCCCACCAACGTGCTGTCACACTACCCACTCTTCTCCAACAGGTCCCAGGCAAACTGGTTGTTATCAACTCTTTCAGTCTGTCACCCCTGCCGAGGGGGCACCCAAACTCACCTTAGCCACTGTGGGCATTTCCTGCCTCCCCTGGGCCATGGAAGATGCAACTGCTTTAAATTTATATGTAAATGTATATATATATATATATAAAAATACATAAATTCTCCTCCCTCTCTCCTTTCCTGTCTTGCCTCTTTCATGACTGGCTTCTCCTTGGGGCTGCTTCTCACCTTCTCATCCCTTGCGTCACTTTTGGGGACCTAAATTAGCCACCGGCTGGGATTTGCAGCTCAGGCTGGTTGCTCCACTCACCTCCCTTCCCACAGAACCCCGTGTGACCCTTGTTACCGTCATTCTAATACCTGTGACACGGTGCCGGTGTCCTGTCGGTGGTGACCTTCTTACCTGCTCCAGTGCATCCATCCCACCCTTGCTCCCGGCACATTAGGGGGTGATTAGCAGCCAGCTGCCTGGTGTCCCCTAATCCCGGCTGGAGGAGGCCAGCTCCGTTATCTGTCACCGTGTCAGCAGCGCTAGGGCTGCCTGGCTCAGCCCCCTGCGTGTTGCTGCTAATTAAAAACAAATGAGGAGGGGACGGCTGGCAAGCGTTGCGCTCCGTGGCTGCCACCCATCCGCTCCCTTTCGGAGTTCCGTGGGTTTGCTCGAATAAATAATGTGGAAATTTAATTTTCTGCCACTCTGGAAGGGAGAGAGCTTGGGATATTATCTGTGCTGCTTCCTGAGCATCTTGCATGTTGAAAAGGGGAAACCTGCCCTCGCTGGGACCCTTCCCAAAGGCTCCCGTGTCCAGAACGCATTTGTTTCATCCAGCATCGCATCTTTCTTGGCTTGTGCTGGTGAGAAGGTGCCAAATTGGCCCTCTACGGCGCGGTGCCTGACAGGAGGGCAGCTGGAGGCAATCACCAGCCGGGGGCGGGAGGGGAGGTGGTGGGGGGAGCCTGCTCCTCTTCCAAAACAAGCAGCTCCGGCAGCGATGGGGGGAAAAATACGGCTGGGAGCCGGCAGCCAGCTGGGAGGCAGGCGGCGGGGAAGGCTGTGCCCCAGCCCTCGCCATGCAGTGTGGACAATTCCCATCTCCCTCTTTGTTTTCTCTGATTGCAGAGCCCAGGCCTCCCGGGCACAGCCTGTTTCTCACCCCGTGGAACGGGGCTGGGACGTGCTGACCCAGGGACGGGGAATACGACCTTGGAAGAGGGATCTAAAGCCATTTGGGCTTCACTGGGGGAGCGATGATCGGCTGCTCAGCAAGCCGTGGCTGTGATGGCAACGCTCCTCTCAAGTCTTTAGCCTTAGGAGGGGGTGAGCAGGGCAGGATGTGTGTCCCCCACCCCAGATCCCCCCGCTGGGGACATCCCCAGCTCCCCCTGGGTGGATGGAGGCGTTGGGGCAGCAGTGCAAGCAGCCAGAGCGGAGTCCCCACTGGGCTCTCAGCAGATTTCACGCTTTTCTTTAAGCCTCTTGGGCAGGATCCCAGCTTCTCCCGCTGGGTGTGGGTGCAAGCCCTCAGCAATCTCCTCCAGCAACAGCATCCTTGCCTGCGGCTGGGCTGTTTCTCGCAGGAGAGGGCTCGGGGAGGCAAGGTGGAATTACAGCTTTACAGACAAAGCCTTAATATAATCTTCTCTGCATGAACGGCGTTGCAGGGGGGAAGACACGGAGAACGTTCTGCAGAGCGGGCTTCAAATGAGGCAAGCTGCAGTTCAGGATGTATGCTGAATTGCTTCATCACCGCTCCTAATGGCTTAACCAACAAAATCCATATTCATAAATCAAAACAGGAGCGTGAGCGACCTCTGTTCAGCTCCGCTGCCGAGCTGTGGTGCATTCAGATATAAGGGCAGATTATATATTGCAGGCAGCAACCCTGTATATATCTTCTGCAGCTGCCACGACTTGGCCTTGGTATTTACTGAGCCCAAGGAGAGATGATACAATCAAATCTGTCTGTCGGCGTCTGAAGGATTAGCTGAGTCAACCAGGAAAAAGCTGAGCTAATTTATCATGCTATTTCCAGTACTGAAATGCACCCTGGATGTAATTTCACCCTCAATTACAGATCCCACAGTTCTACAGAAGGTAATTATCGAAACCGTTCCTTTTTGCGGTATTTAGTGTTTGGATTTGGGCATTGCAGTGGCCTGGTGGCAGCTCTGTGACAAAGGCTGGCTGATGACATCTGGAAAGTGGAACCAGAAGAGAGATAAAATGAGTGTATTCATTCTCTCTGGCCAAGGAAAACGTGGTGCAGGAGAGGAGGGCACCACAGATGTGTTGGCAGAGGGACCTGGTGGTCTCTTGCCCACCATGCAAGTCTGTCACCAGCACTGGGTAAAATCATCTCTGGCTCTTTCTATTCCCACAAAGACTAAGAATCCACCTTTTTCCACCCAGACCACACCCCCCTGCCTCAAAGTGTCACTGCAAACTCCAGCACAGTCTGGCTCTGCTCTTCTGCAGCTGCCCCTTGGGCATCTCCCCCTGAGCCAGGTGAGCATCCCCTGGGGTACCAGTGCCAGCCCCAAACCCTCTGGTAGCCCTGGCTGGACCCTCCCCGGCATCAAAACCATGCCCGCTCTCCCAGGACAATGTTGAGTGTCCCCTGGGGAGATTTAGATTAGATATGGGGAGATTTAGATTAAATATTAGGAAGAAGTTCTTTACTGTGAGGGTGGTGAGACACTGGAACAGGTTGCCCAGGGAAGCTGTTGATGCCCCATCCCTGGAAGTGTTTAAGGCCAGGGTGGATGGGGCTTTGGGCACCCTGCTCTAGGGAGAGGTGTCCCTGCCCATGGCAGGGGGGTTGGAACTTGATGATCTTTAAGGTCCCTTCCAACTCTAACCATTCTGTGATTCTATGATCTCCCAGCTACTTCAGGGGGGGAAAAGAAACTAACCTAAACCTAATCCAAGAGGAACTGCGAGGAATCCGCAGCTTTAACAAAAACTATCTCAGTTTTGCAGAAAGTTTAGCTGTTTGCTGGTGATTTTGGCAGCCGTGGAGGAAACAGGCTTGGCAGGGATGCCTCGGGGCTGCGGGGCTGGCTGGTGTCCCAGCCCGGTGCAGGCGAAGGAAGCGGCTCGGTGTGACAGAGGGGCCAAAAATAGAAATGTTACTGCGAGCGGAGAGGAATAACGCTTTTCCTGAAGCCCTGCAACAGCCTTGAGGCTGCTAACGTGGTGATAAGCTGTTGTTTGCCTGTGCTCTGGAGCAAGCGTGTTTTATCTCTTCCTTGTTCCAGCCCTGGAGAAAAAAGCCCAGCTGATTTTGCTGCTGTGGGACCACCAGGTCTGTATTTTATTATTTTTCTATTCCGGCAGCACCCAGAGACCTGTCTGGAGCTACGTAGTGCGATGCTGCTGATGGCCTGGCTGTGCTCTTGGGTCAAAACCCAGGAGAAGAAGGTGCGGGGGGAGCCCTGTGGCTCTTATTGGGGAAGGATGAGCTAAACAGATCTGCTGGTTTAATTAGCACTGGTTTGTGAGTCTGGGGAGTTTTGAGTGCCCATCCCTGGCCAGGCTGCTCCCCCAGAACGGCTTCGAGGGGTGAGGGTGTCCCTTTCCTGGCAGCAGGAGGAGGAAATGTTGGCAATATCCTGAGCAAACACCAGGCCCCAGGAAGGAAACGCCACCAGCAGGGCTGGGGAAAATCCCAACCTCCTTCTGCAGACCCCGGGGTTCAACGAAATGATCAAATCCCAGAGAAAACTGGGATTCTCCCATCCCTCTTCTGCCCCAAAACTTCTGCTTTCAGGGGAGGTGATGCTGCTGGTTTGTACGGTGATGCCGGGGCAGTTCTAGCGGTGCAGAGTTTGGTGGATGGGAGAAACCTTATTGACACCCTCGGTAAAATACTTAAGTTAAATGTTGAGCTAATTAGCTATTAGCAAGCAGCTCCAGGTGATAGTAACAGGTCAGTGGCCGATTGCTTCTTGCAGCTCCAACACCACACAGGTTTAGATGATTATTATTATTTTTTCTCCTACTTTATTACAAGTCTCTGCGACTCCTTTCCTTTGCCTTGTATCTGCCCTGAAGCGTGGCTGATAAAACCAGAGACTTTTTCCCAGCTTCAGCCCATCGCCGGGATGGAGGATGACATAAAACTTGAAACAAATTACATTGTGCACTGGAGTGAGGATGCTCCAATGCGTTTTCTTTTCCTAATGGCAGAGGCAGTGGGGATTGCAGCACCATTAATTTCTCCTTTTGCCTCCTGCGAGTTGTCAGCAGCTCTCCCCCTCACCTAACAACTATCGCAGCCAAGGGGTCGGATGCTCTGCTGTGGCCCTGGCACCTTTTGTGGGAGCTCAGTGCTGAAAATGAGCTGAAGCAGCCTGGGGAATGCCACGGGGTGTTGTGGGAGGTGGTGGGGATGGAGGGTTTTGCAGTTCCAGAGGAGCCAGCCTGGCCCCGGTACTCAGGGCTGCTGCTTCCCATGGTGTTTCCTTCTGTTTCGTGCCTTTTGAACCTTGTTGATGCCCCATCCCTGGAAGTGTTTAAGGCCAGGCTGGATGGGGCTTTGAGCAACCTGCCCTAGGGAGAGGTGTCCCTGCCCATGGGAGGGGGGTTGGAACTTGATGGTCTTTAAGGTCCCTTCCAACTCTAACCATTCTGTGATTCTATGATTTGGGTTTCTCGCTGTTGGTGGAGGGTGGGGAGACAGGGCGGCTGCCTGGAGGAGGATCAGCCGTGCTGCTGGCTCTTGGGATGGAAAACTACCGCCCAGAGGACAATAAAGGTTATTAAATGTCAGGGAGAAATAAAGCTGCCTTTTTTTCTTTTTTTTTTTCCTTTATTTTTTTTATTTTTTTCTCTTTCCCCCCTGGCTGAGCTGGTTTGCAGGTACTTTGTGCCGCAGTCAGAGCAGTGGGAGATGGAGAGCAGGGTACAGGAGCAGCTGCCTTGGGGCATCTCATCAACTCTGGATTTGGGATGGGGGAATTACTCCTTGAGCATCTGGGGGTCCTGGCCACGGGTCAGAAGGGCACAAGGGCAGAATTAAAAGGGTATATTTCCTTAGCAGCCTCACAGGGGGTCAAGTGGGCTATGGGATGCACCCGTTCACCTCCATCCCTCTCGCTCCCACTCTTTCCCAAGCACAGGAGCGTCGGTGACAGAGCGGGAGGCGGTGACACCAGCTTTGCTGGCCTCTGGCACACCTCTCCTCCCGGCCCCGTGCCTTCCTGGCTCCAGCAGTGTAAGCAGCAACAAGTCTTTCCAGTCCTGCCACGGCACTGCCCAGGGCGGCATTTCGGCAAGCAGCCCCTTCGGGAGCTCCCATTCCAGCTCTCGGGGCGGCACCCGGGGAGAGGGGAAAGCACTGGGTGTGTCACTAGCTCGCCCTGTTTACCTTTTATTTTGACAGTCGTAGCTTTAATTAATCATCGTGCACCGGTGCGTGCTCACAAAGCTGTCCCCGTAATGCCAGGCTGCATCCTCCCCGGGACCGAGCTCGCCGGGGCATGCAGGGCACCGCATGGAAGGAGCAGCTCTGGGGAGCCGGCACCCACGTGTTGAAGGTAAACAAAAGTAAATTGGTGCTTTTGGGGCTCCCCGGGGAGTGTGGTGGGGCTGGACCAGCCCTTTGGGGCTCGCAGAGGGTGGGTATCCCTCTGCAGCACGGCTGATCCCTCCTGGTAAAGCTGCTGGAATCTCCTGAGTGAAAATATTGGGTGCTGGCCTGCACCCCACACTGCAGAAAGAAGGTGTGGAATGGCAGAAATGGACAAATTTGATGTAGTTCAGAAATCGGGCATTTTTTCAGACTGTGAGCAGGATGAATCAACGGCCAACGACCAAAGTGCAGCTCCCCTGAGATCCCAAGCCATGGCATCTCCCCTGCTCCCCCTCAGAGGCTTGTCCCTGGCACTGCTGCTGTGCTTTCCCCTGTATTTTTACCTCTGCTGTGCTGCTGCCTCACTCTCTTCATTTTAACAGATGGCTGGAGTGACAATTACTGCCTCAAAAGACTATATTTATAAATTCCTTGTTGGGCTGTTATCCGGCATGTGATAGAGCTTTACACAAACAGAGAGCCGAGAGTCACGGCTGGCTGTTGTAACTGGTAAGGAAATTACATTGCACAAAGCCCTTCAAGAGAGCGTGACGGGTTTTGCTGGGGAAGTGGCTTTGCTGGGCGTGTGTAAAATGAGTTTTGTTCTCGTAGATTTGGTACATGTTAAGAAATAATCACCCTGGGGGTGATGCTGACTGGTGTGGCATCCCATCCCATCTCATCCCATCAGGAGGAGCACACTGTGTCATGGAGGGCTGCCGGACCACGAGGGAGAGCTGCCTTTCATGGCTCTTGGAGTTAATTTAATTGCTTTTCTCCTCCTCTTGGTTACCGTGCTCATGAATTTGGAGGCTCTTAATGCCGAGTAATTAGGGATGGGGTTCCCTGGGGATGGAGTGATTTCCTGTTTGGAAATGGAATGGGTCTTTCATCTTCCTGGGCCCTGCCTGCTTGCTGCTGGGCACCGTGTGCTGCTGGTCGGGAAGGTGGGTGGTGATGCCCGACATGCCAGGCTGCACATCAAGGGCTGCAGAGGGTGCTGGTGATGTTAGCATTAAATCAGCTGACCCTTGGAAAAGAAGATAAGGGGATCAGAGAGGTCTGCGGGGAGGTTACACCCAAGCTGGTTGCTCAGGAGAAGATGGATGAGGTGGCCTGCTTGGGAATCCACATCTTCATCAGGATTTGGAAATAAAAGTAGAAAAGTAGCACTTGCTCCTCTGCCAGCATGTCATGCCCTTAGCATCTGCGTTGCTGGGCTCGAGTTATCTGCACCATCTTGCTGGTAACCTTCCCTTTGGTGCTGAGGCCACCAGCACCTCCCAAGTATCTTCTGCTTGTAGAATCATAGAATTATTAGAGTTGGAAGGGACCTTAAAGATCATCGAGTTCTACCCCCCCGCCATAGGCAGGGACACTTCCACTAGAGGAGGTTACTCAAAGCCCCATCCAGCCTGGCCTTGAATACCTCCAGGGATGGGGCAGCCACAGCTTCTCTGGGCAGCCTGTTCTGGTGTCTCACCACCCCCGTGTCCAAACAGGGACTGCAGGGCTGCCATGGGCTCCTCTCTCATCTGTGTGTGCTGACAACGGAAGACCATGCTCTGCCACGGTAGGACAGAACAGTTGGAGATGATAACAGTGGCTTGTCACCCTTTATAGCAACTGAACCAGAAAAGAGGGAGGGGACATAAAGATGAGAGCTGTTCTCATGCAAGCATCATGTTTAGGGGAGGATGGTGGAGGCACTGTGAGGTTTTACCCAGTGCCAGGCTGCTCACACCGCCTTTCCATGGGATACCTGGTGGTATGCACAAGCTGAACTGTATCCTGCCACACTGAGGCTCCTTCTGCTGCTTCAGGAGCCACCCAGCGAGGTCCCTGCCACCGCCCCAGCCCCGTGCCACCGCTGGAGCAGAAAGCTGAGCTGTCGCTCCCTGATGCAACCTTTGCCCTCCCGGCAGCCCTATGTTTGCTCCTGCCCCATCCCAGCTGCCTCCCAGGGGCGGGAGAGATCAAAACCACCTTCATTTCTCCCAGCTCCAACACCGCCAGCGCTCCTGGAGGTGGTTTGCCAGGAAGGGAGAGGACGAAGAGCGCTGCTCAGGGGAATTATTTCAATCGCAGGTGCAGCAGGAGCTCTTCCCTGGCGCTCTCTCTCCGTGCAGCCAGCAATGGTGGGTATGGAAACCCTCTCGGGTCCTGGCTATTCCTGTACTAAGTGTTTGATGGAGCCAAGCGTGACGCAGGCGTGTTTGCAGGGAAAGCACAGGGAGAGCATCCCCGCTCCTCTCGCTTGAGCTTGTGTCAGCCTGGCCATCTGCGGCTCCCCGGGAAGGCGTTATAAATAGGTTCGGCTGCTTTTCTCTTCTGTGGCAGAACTTTTCGGTGCCCTGCAGATTACAGGGAGGCTGAGGGTAATTATAGCACCTTCGTCCTAACTTGCTGACGCCTGCCTCCCTCGCCGAGCCCTTCTAACGCACGTGTTGTGGCAGATGTTTGCTAACAGAGAGAACCGCAGGGAGACACAGGAAGGCTTTTTCCTCCCTAAAGAAGTCAATATTGAGGAGGAGTGTGTTTTTGACAGACTGTGGTGAGCTCCACTTTGCTCAGTGCAGAGGTAGGCAGCAGCTGGTGGTGCAGTCGCGTCCCCCTGATGTGGGATCCAGCTGTGGGGTGGCCCTGGGGAGGGCAGAGCATCACCCTAACCAAGCTGCGGTGGGGAGTGTGTGCTCTGGCATCTTCTGCTTGGTGTGAGCAATGCACCAAATTGCTGTGTTTTCGGGCTTGTTTCGTAACCTGGATGCCAGATGTGATTTACTGGGTCAAGCTGGAGGTCAGCACAGGGCTCGTCCCCGCCAGCTCTTCCATTGCGTCTGGCTAAGATAGAGAAAAACCCTGTGTTTTAAACCACATAAACACCTGGCAAAGGAGAAACTGCTTGGCAACACCTGGCTGTGGTTGGCTGGGTTACAGTCGGCACGGGGAAGATGGTTTCCAGTGCCAGGACTGGTGATGTGCCACCCATGGGATGTGCCAAAGGGTATGAAGCTAAAGATGAGGCAGATCCTCATCCTTAGATGCTTCCATAAGAGAGGAGAAGGAAGCTCTGGTGACCTCTGCATCAGAGATTCAACAGGGAACGAGGAAATGAGAGGATTTCCCCTACTGTTGTGCAAATAGGGGCGTTCAGTGCGGGAGGGTCCAACTTAATGCCATAAAGCAGATTGGATTAGGAAGGATTTGCAGAGGGCCAGTCTGGAAGAGCGGCTTATTTAGGTTTTTAGCAGCCATGTCACAACCATATGTGGTGTTGCAACACCCTGTTGCATTGTATGTTTGTGTTGGGGTGTTGGGTTTGAAGGGTTCAGTGAGCAGCCAGGAGCTCCTGGGCTGGGCACAGGGAAGGAGGTGCAGGGTGGCCATGGGAGGGTGGTCTGGGCTGTGAGAGGGCATGGGAGGTCATGGCTAGATAAGCACCAGGAACCCGGCATCTTCCTTGTCTTGCGAGTCTGAACCAAATCCCTTAAACCATGAGACTGTGGAGGGTGAGTATCCTTTGGGGCTTGGATGGTTTTGTACTGCTGTGGGTCCTTTAAATGACAATTAATTGCTCGTTATGCAAGTGAGTCGTGATGTTGAAGTGTTTTGTTGACCTTGTCTCACTCCATGTGCTTTTGCTGTGCTCTGGGTATACTCACAAGCATGGTCATGCCCAGGCTGCAGCGGGAGCTGCCCTTCTTTTTTGGGACTCAACTCACACCATGGGGTAATCCTGGCCCTGTGGTGTTTGTGTGTGGGACCTGGGCTCTGGGGCTTTTATCAGAGCTTTAGTCTCTTTCCTCCTTGCTCATGCTCTGCCCCTATTCCTTACAGCAAGATTTTGCATCACATCCTTCTGTCTTCAAAACCCTGGCTCCTTTCTAGAGCTGTCAGCACCTTCCCCTGTGCCTTGTGCCCAGCCCCTCTCCTGGGCTGCTTCGTGCTCAAGGGCGTGAAGCCAAAAAATTGCTCAATACTTTAGTAACTTCCACAATAGAGGTGCTTCCCCTTGCAGCTGCCCAAGTAGGTGGAGATGTTACCCTCTGCTTGGCACCGGTTCCTTCTCTCTGCCTCCCTCCTGGTGCAGGAGAAGTGTCCCCAGCAGATGTAAGCTTGGCGCCCGCCCACTGCTGGAGTCGTGCCGTGTTGTGATCGGGGAAAGAAAATAGGCCACTTATCGTGTGCGACAGACACAGCCACCCCCGGAGCCTTTGTCTGCAAAAAAAGGGGAATGGAGTGATGAATATCCACGTCAATCTGAGGGCAGAGGCAGCTGGAGCTGGAGCTCCAGTGCCAGGGTGTCTGTGGGTACCCATGGGCTCCCTGCAAACACAGCGGGGAGGGAGGTGGGAGATGGGTCTTGGCCAAGGATGGAGCTGGGGACTGGAGTTCCTCCATCTCGCCAAGCAGTGGCTCCTCCGGGTGGGTGTTTTTGGGAGAGTATCACCATGGAAATGTTTCCACAAGCAGTGTGGAAATTCTCAAACATCTCACATAGATGGATCTCATGTTTTAATAGAACAAGAGGGAATGGCTTCAAGATGCAACAGGGTAGGATTAGACTGGATATTAGGATAAAATCCCTCATGGAAGGAGTGGTCAGTCACTGGAATAGGCTGCCCAGGGAGGTGGTTGACTCAACGCCCCAGAATGTGTTGAAGAGTGTTGAGGGATTTGGTGTAGGGGAGAATTTGGTAGAGTGGGGTTGATGGTTGGACTTGATGATTCCAAGGGTCTTTTCCAACCTGGAGGATTCTATGATGCAGGTGGGTTAATAATCCAGCCTGAACCTTGGTGGAAATGGGCTGACCTGTTCCTTGGCCACTTCCAGCTGGGGTGGTGGGCCACGGCACAGTCACAGGGTGGATGCTCTCCTGGCACCCCGGGGCCTCTCCTTTCTTGGTTTAGGTGAATCATTCCTGGGGAGGGCTGTGAGTTATCAAAGCAGGTGGAGCTGGCACAAAACCGCCCATATCCCCTCCCAGTGCCGGAGGCTGGGTTTGGTTTGGCGCCAGGAGCCTGCGTGCCAGCACATGGCCAGGGTTTCCGTCTCCCCTGCTCTGGTGCGAGCCCAAGGTCAACAGTGGAAGCAATAGATGAAAAATATGACTTGCAAGTTGTGCTTTAAAGATGGGGCATCCACGTGAAAACCCAACCAGCAGGAGCCAGCAAGGGGAAGGCAGTTAAACCCTCGCCATTGCCTTGTATAAAAATTGGGGATCTGGGATGTGTTTTTACTTGTCACTTGCAATTTCTGAAGTCTGACTTAATTATAATAATCACCCTCAGCAGACAGTCAATTAGTAATGCTCTTGGATTTCTGCTGAGCTCAAACTTTGTGTCACACACACGTTGTTTCCTCCGTGGGCTGCTGCTGATGTGTGCGGGGGGCAGGCAGCATCCCCTCGGTGCGGGGACGGACGGGGCGTTGAGCAATTTCACACTAATTGGCTCCATCTGAGCTCTCCTGATGAGGATGCTCTGTGGCAGGAGTGACTCACCCATCTCTCTCCCCTCCGCATGGTTTGAAAGGACTGTAAAGCCATCTGAAGGCTTGTGACTCTCTTCCAAGGCTTGGCCAGGCTGTGTTGGGGATGCCGCAGTCCCTGCAGCACCAGTCCCAGCAGTATTTCCTTGGGTTCATATGATGTGCTGCTCCTGGGCTGCCCCTCCACAGCACCTCTTGGAGGAGAAGATGCTGATGTTACAGCCAAGCCTAGTTTTCACTCCCCGTGGGTAGCAGAGCAGGACTGGCTATTGCTGCTGGTCCTCCGGGACATGCTGGGTCAATGACTGTCACCTCCCTGCCCGTGGGGGATGCTCTGACACAGAAGAACCCTCCTTTTTGGGTTCTGTTCTGGGTTGGGGTGATGCTGGAGGACGAAAGATAAGCAGGACTGGGGATGCTACACTGACACAGTGGGTTTCTGGCCATCTCCTTGCTGTCATGTGGTGCATGCCACTGCCTGGGCCTTGCTCCCCAAAAGCCCCCTGCTTTGGGAGACACCCTGTTTGGTTAATGCAGGCAGTGGCTGTCCAAGTGACAGGGTACTTTGGGGAGGGCTGAGATGCCCTGGCAGGAGCTGGCAAGTGTGGAGGTGGAGGGGTTGGTGGTCTCCTCTACATGGGCATTTGCTTCTCTTTGTATCAGAGACTCCTGGTTGTAAGCACTCAAAAATTGCTACCTGTGCGTGTAACACCCTTTCTGGGACATCCCTCCCAGGGTTCTGGCCCTTACCCTCTCTCCCATCTCTTGTCACAAAATCCCTGGAGCTTTTTCTGCAATGGTGCCAAGGGAGAAGCTGGACTTCACCAGTGCTGCCCTCTGAGCAAAATATAATTCACCTGAGCTGTGTCCTCATCCCACCACACTCTGCCCCGGCTGCTGTCACCCAGTTTCTCCTCCTCACTGGGGCTTTTCTCCCTCTGATCTCAGCTGATATTTTTTCCCCTTGAAATGTCTCATATGGGGAGGAGCAGAGCAGGTAACTCACAGCCCTCAGGGATCTGAGTGATGGGGAGGCTTAAAAAAACAGCTAAAGGTGATGGAAAGAGCTGGAGAATTCCCCTTTGATGAGGACCTCCCTAATTTTAATATTATATTTCATATGTCTGTGAAATGTGCGCAGGGGCTTGGACAGGCTGGTTCAGAGGAGGAGGGGGGTGGTTGGTGGTGATGAGAAACCCTCTGCAAGGCAAGTGCTCTGGCAGAAGGGCATGGCTCTCGGGAGACATCCGCGCTCGGCTGGCCGTGAAAAAAAAAAAACACACCGTGGAGAAATGACACAATGAGCTTTTTTCCTTCCCCTTCCTCCGAGCCGGCGCCGCAGCCGGCCGGGCTGTGCGCGCAGCCGTGCGTGCCTGCGTGGGCACCCGCCGGGGAGAAAAAGGCAATGCGGCTGGGCTCCACGGGGAGGGATCGCATCGTCCCCACATCGCCTGCATCCCGGCGTGCCAGCCACGCTGGACCAAACCTCGCCGGATGCCGCTGACCTGCTGGCGAGCGAAGGTGTGCAGGTAAAAACACCAAGGGGGGAGGGATGGATATGACAGCAACTGGGGGACGCCAGCCCCGCTGTGACCCTGCACAAGGACAGGCCTCAGCGCGGCAGGAGGGTTTCCCTCCCCCAGCGGGGGTTTAATCCGTTTTCTTTCACCATCTCACGCTGGGAAGGGATAACCCGCTTTCTCATGGCCCAGCCGCCGAGGCATCGCCATCCTCTCACTAAGCTCAGCCTGTCGGTGGGATGCATTCATCCTCTCCTGGGTAGGATGGGGGGAATTCCTGGGCATTCCGTGTGTCCCTGGGCTCTGTCAGGAAAAGGTTTCAGCTGCAGTGCCATGCCGGCTGTATCTTTAACCGTGAACCTGGAGGCAGCATCTCCTGGGGGGTAGGCTGAGTGTGTTCAGGGCAGGGGAAAGAAACCCTCCCCTGCCTTTCAGAGGGAGCTCCTTTCCAAAATATAGGGGTCCCGGGGGTGAAATTCTGCTCGGTGAAATGGGGATTGCAGAGTAAGTAGCTGTGTTTCAGGGCCCCCTGGGGATGTGTATGCATGGCCGGGGGGGTGAGGGGAGGAATGCTGTGCTGCTGGCGAGTGTTAAAGGAGAAGCTGCTGCTGGGCACTGAAGCCGGTGTTTCGCAGCGCAGGTCTATTCAAGAGACATTTAATTCTCTTCTAAAGTCCAGGCGAATGGGGAGCTGCCATCTGGTGTCTGATGGCAGCAGGAAGAAAGGGCTCTTTGCAAAGCGGGGCCAGCCGGGAACTTGCTGGGCTTCAGATTGTCTTGAAATGGCTCCCTTATTAATGCTGAGCGAGCTGGCTTTGTAAAGTGACCCGTGTGGGTTAATGCTGGCTTTGAGAAGCCGAGGGGTCCCACCTGCAGCTTCTCGACCCCACAGGCAGCGGAGACCCACAGGGTGGTGCCGGGTCCAGGAGGAGGCACAGCTGGGGAGGAGACCCAGGGGACCAACAGTGGTCACATCACTTGCCCAAAATCCCACTTCAGGGGATGGGACCCCAGATGCAGGCTCTCTCCCTGTCTCGGTGCAGCACTGGGTGCTGATTCTGGCATGCACTGAGTGCGTGCGGTCTCTGCTCTGCTTGCACAAGCACAGCTGAGCGCAGGTCTCGGCTCACAACCTTCCTGGTATTCAAGGAATCAGGTTTTTTATGGAGCTGCAGAGGCTGGTAACTTCTCACCCTGCAAAGTGACTGGGCAGCATCTGCGGTCAGGGCAGGACGGCTGTGCCTTGGCAAGGATGTGGCTTTAAGCCCTGGTGGAACGGGGAGTGTGTCCTCGCTGCCAACGGGGACAAGCAATCTCAGCGTGGGGGAGTTTCAGCTTCTTGAAGTCCCAGGGCTTGTTTAAGGAAGGAGGTTTGTGTGTTTAAATGTTCGTGGGGTGCTTTGGGAGGAGGGATAAGCGCTGTACCTCTAGCTTTAGGGTGGTTTGAGGGATCTGGCACTCCATGGGTCTGTGTCCCCCAGCTGTGACCAAGACACAGACCCATGGAGTGATGGATCTCTCAAACCACCTGACCAAGCGTTTGCACAGCAGGAGAGACGTAGGGGAACAAGACTGACCAGTTCCCCTGGGAGGAAACAGGCTGTTCCCTTACGGGACAGGGAGTTTTCCTTGGCACAAACAGAGCTTTGCCCGCTGTGCCTTTGCAGAACTCTGCCAGGCTGGCTCAGTGCCCACCGCGGCACTGCTCACCGGTGCAGAGGTTCTTTGCCAGCACGGACCCATGGGTGCGATGGAGGAGGGGGACTGCATGGTGCCCACAGGGAGTGCTGGTACCCGTGTCAGATCCCTGGGTCCGGCTGCACCATGGGCGATGCGAGTCCAGGTCTGGATGCGTTCCTGGGTGTGCTGTGCGTGGGGTGGATGAGACAAGTGTGGACCTCCACGGCGGGCTGCAGCGTGGAAAAGTGCCAGGGCTGAGAAATGACACTTTGCCCTCTCCCTCTGGCAACAATGTCTCCCCGTGTTCCCCCCAGCACTGGGGCTGTTGGCCTCTTTGGGGCAGGAGAACACTCGATGGGAGGAGGTAGCAATGCACCCTCCCTCTTCCCGCAGGTTAGGGAGGACAATGTCCCCTGACGCGGCTGGGAATCAGAGACGTGGGACGTGTTAGAACCCTCCTCTGCTGCAGAGCAAGCCCAAGCCCTGCTGCTGCCAGGGCACGATGCTGCGGGAGCATCGCTCTCTCCCTGGCACAGCTCCTCCGGCTCTGAGCAGCACTGGGACAGACATAGCCCTTGGCATGGCACGGACGTGCTGCTGGAGACCTTGGTGGAGCTCGCGGCTGTGTCAGTGTGTGGCAGCTGAAGGAGCAGAGTCGTCCCCTCGGGGCTGCTAAGTCGAGTCTTGCAAGAATATTTAATTGTGTAATTTCCCTTTCCCCAGAGCAGCATCTCTGGCGGGGGATGCCAACGGGCTGAGTGTCCCCAGGGGCTCTCAGAGCCCCTGCGCTGCGTGTTTGGGTGCCATCCCAGCTGCCAGGGAGCAGAGGGATTGGAAGGAGGTGCTCTCGTAGCTACAAGAAGGTGGTTTCTTCATTTTAATTACAGTTTTTAATCACCCCTGACAGCTCCAAGCTGGAGCAACCATCTCTGTGTAGGATGCAGGTGTGAGCGTGGGTTCGAGGGCTGTCATTATACAGGATGCCGCCCACGACCGGAGCTGATAACAAGGATTAGAGGAGGCTGTCAACTTGCTCTGGGTTGCGGTGGGCAGGGGCTTGCCAGGGAGTGAGGAGAGCTGGGCCACAGACTGCCTGAGACCCACTGCCCACTGGGATTTCCTTTGCAGCAAACTGGGATTGTGTCCTGCCTCCTGGGATGGAATTGCTGTGGTCCTGCAGGATACCTGACCTCAGCACCCAGTACAGCTGGGTGCTCCAAAGAGGAACTTTACCCAGGCTTTTGAGATGCTGGGAGAAAGCATGTCATCCTTTCCTTTCCCAGCACTGGGTTTAAATACCCCATGGGTCCCTTCTGGGCTTGCACCTGCCTGTCTCAGGGCAGAGCCCCATGGCATCTCCTGTTCCTCCTTGCTGGATTCCTGAAGCTTATGATGATGCTGAAGCTTGTGATGTTATAGTAAGGCTCTCAAGCAGCCAAAAAGCCCCTTTTTAGTCCAGAGCCCTTATTCACTCTCAAATTGGACCCAGCAGTGGTAAGGTAGGAGTGGGATCCCACGAGCTGTGCCGGGGTGGTGGTGGGACGTGCTGCTGGGCTGATGTCCATGTGTGGATGGAGCCAAGCGCTCAGGTTGCGGGAGCTGGGGCTCTTGGTTTATATTTTAGTTATTCCTCTCCTGGATTTGTTTTGCTGGAGCAACAGCTGGGTTGTGGAGTGGGTATGGGCCTGAGTTCAAGGCTTGGTTTTTTGGTTTGTTTGTTTTTTTTAAGCTCTTCTAGGCTCTTTGCTGAGAACGCAGCAGCCTCGGAGGTGGCAGCTATACCTGGGAAGCCTGGGCGCCCACAGCAGCTGCCAGCACCTTAAAATACCTTTTGTGGCCTTCATTCAAGGGCAGGGCTTTATCGTGAGCTGGTCAGCAAGAGGTTAAACCCTCTCTGTGAACAGAAGGCACTTACTAATTCTGCCTGCAGTCCTGCCCAGGCTTCTGCTGAGCTTTCAATGCTGTAAGTCCTGGGGTCTCCCTCAGCCTGCACCCCAACTCCTTTCTCTGGGATGCGTGTGTGTGTGGAAGGATGTGAAGCGTGCTGGGGGAATGTGGGTTTTAGAGGAGTTGTTTGGGCAGTGGGGTGTGCAGAGGGGCTGTGTGTGAACTCCTGCAAACCGCTGTGTGAGGGGGCAGCCCCTGACCTGCTGCCTGGGGGAGGACGGGCAGAGGCTGGCCAGGTGGCAATGCCATCTGCCTGCTGTGCACATCTGGCAGAGAGCTCCAGGATGCCTCTCTGTCCCTCCTGGGCACAGGCATGGCCTGAAGCAGAGCCAGGGGCCACCACTGCCCCAGCAGTGTCCACTTTCTGGTGATGTCTGGAGAAACACGTTGCCCTGGATGTTGCTGTCTCTTCCCTTTGGCGCTTGGTTTCTGGGATTGGACAGACTTGCCCAGAGCCGGAGCTGATGGCTGAGCAATCCATCTTCATTTATATTTGTTTCCTAGAGCTGAAACTCCCTAATCTTGTCTGTACTTTGTTCCTAAGCAGTGTGGCTCTTTGGGCAGCTCCTGCAGAGCTCTCTGCTTGGCTGTGTGCAGGATGGGCATGGGAGGGGGCTGATCAGTGGCTCTCGGATGGGTTGTGTCCCCCCGGTTTGCAAAATACTGGTGAAGAAATGCTGCTCTGCTCCCAGGTCACTTAGTGGGAGCAATTCTGCTTGGGATGGGTACTTCTAAGGAGAAATGTCTGCAATTTCTTTATAGGCCGCATGTGAGAGGGGACATCTGAGACTCCCACATGCCAAGGAGTGCCCAGCTCGCAGGGTACCTGCACAAACTCTTTTGGATGGGACTTTTTTGGGTGTCACATCCCTGCAGTGATCGTTATCTGGGTGGGGAGGATTTGTTGTCCCCACCAATTCCCTTCCACTGAGTGTAGAACTGAGCAAATATTCTCAAAAACCTCCACCAGCTCTGCAGATCTGCTGCCTTCTGCTTCTAGGCACGATCCCGATGCTGTGCATGGGAGAAAAGCAAGTTACAGCTTAGTGAGGGAGGCACATGCTGCAAAGCACCACTGTGTGAAGGTCCATCACGCACATCCTTCCCTGCCTCCTGTTAAAATACAGCCTGAGATGGTTGAAAATGAGGTGCCAATGTTGTGAGGAGGCAGCTCTGAGCCCAAACCTGCAGGTGCTGGAGAGGGGCTGGCAGAGGAGGAGGAGGTCCTCGCTCCATCCCTGCAAAAATGGGACACTGCAGCTGCCTTGGGAGCTGGGGGTGGATGGGTGAAGCACAGCATGGTCCCTGCAGCTGGAGGGGCTGGTTGGAGAGGGTCGGGCTGTCTGGAGATGGAGGGGGAGAGCCCGAGCTGGGCTGCAGCTGGCTGGCTCCCCACGGGCACGCTGCCAGTCCCTCCTGTGCCGCAGCCTCTCGGCTGCTCCTCGCCACCACGGCCGATGCTCTCGGTGGCTCCCTGACTGCAGCAGCATCCTCACAGCTCTCCCGGGACCTGGGATTAGGTGCGTCTGGGGTGAGAAGGGGGTTTCAGTAAGAGGGAGGGTGGGCTAGAGGGGTGCTAGCAGCAGGAGGGGGTGATGGCTTGGTGTGGGGTGTATGTTGGTACATGAGTTTCTGCCACCCTAGGTGACTTTCCTTTCTGTCCCCGCCATCTTTCAGATCTGGGAACCCAGGTGACAGGGGCTTTTCCCAGCCACTGTGGTGAGCTGCCTGATGCTCAGGGAGGGTGATGAGCTGTGCCTCCCTCTCTGCCCTGCGGGTCCCAGCACCTCCAGCACCCACTGATGCACGGGGGCTCTGGGGAGGAGGAGGGCACTTCTGGGAGAGCTGCTCCCTTTGGAGCAGCCAAAGGGATATTTTCCCAGTACTTGGGCTGGGACGGTGCTCTCTATTTGGTGAAACACTTCAGATTTGATTTCATTCTGAACTACTTTCTGTCTGATGAACTGGACGTTGGTCCTTTAGGGTATGCTACCCTCTGAGCTGAAAGAAACCCGGGGTTTGGTTTTTCGTCTTTTTTTTTTTCTCTGGGGGTGGTTGTCTGTGTCCTGGGATGGGTTCCCTTAAAGGCAGCAGGGCTGTGGCAGTGCTTCCATGAGGTTGTCACTGCTCTACCTGTGCTGCTGTCCCTGCTCCCGTGCTGTGCTGCCTTACCCTGTGCTGGCCCCGTGCCCGGCTGCTGCAGCGGGGCCGATCATAGCCGGCTCGCTTCTCAGAAGGCATCACTTGCCACCTCCTGAGGCAGAAACATGCTTGTCGAGAACATGAGTGGCTCTCAGATGAAGAGACAGCTTCAGGGCAGCCCCTGCTTTGCTCTTTTTGCTGCAGAGCAGCAGCTGTGGTACCACCTGGGATGTCCATGTGCCAGAGCATCATGGTCCATTGCTGGCCAGTGCTCCCTGGAGGGCAGAGCTGCCTGTGCCCACTGTATCTGCTTTGCAGGGCCTTTGTAATCTGGGTTAGATACTGAAACTAATGAATCTAATTGCAGTCTAGAGCCCTACAACCACATCCCATTACAGTTTCTGTTCCATTTATCGTCCCCTTTCCATCCCCAGTTTAACCAAGTCAGTACACGTTTAACACTGGGATGCTCCACCCCGGAGATGGTCCCACTTTCAAAGAGGATCAGGCAGCCCCGTGAGCAGGGAGGAGAGAAGAGGGAGAGGAGGATGCTTCTCCGGGGATGCTTGGAAAATCACCATTGTGTTTGCCGGCTGCTGGCTCATGCCGGCCCAGTTTTGCCCGTCAGGCTGAGAAATGTCACATCCCAAATGTGGCACTTGGAGGCTGGGTTTAATTTGTCTCTTTTCTGGGCTAAAGGATGAAAAGCCCACTTTGGTGCAGAAAGCACGAGCACCATGTGGGTTTGCTTATTCACGGGGCTGGTGGAAAGCAGCCAGTTCTGCCCTGTGCATCCCTGTCCTGTGCCTCCCCGCTGCTGGTGGGCATCCTGAGGACATTGTAGGTGGTGGTCTGTGGTCTCCTTGCCTGAGGTCAGTGGTGGCAGTTCCCTGGGGCTCTGCCCTTACTCTTGTCTTTCCCTTGTCTTTCAGATGTCCAGCAGTAACCTGTCCCCCCACAGAAGGACCTGCCTGTCTTAGCCAGCCTGTCCTCCCAGCCATCCAGCCAGTGATGGCCTTGACACCCCAGTGAGGGGTGAAAGGACGAGGAGCGAGTCCCCCCAACACCATCACATCCTCCAGGAGAGTCATGGAAGCCCCTCTGGATGTGCCTGTGGGGAACCTCATTGACTTCGATGCCGAAACACCAGCCTGTGTTCCTTCAGAGCCCTCTCCTCCTGCTGCCCCCAGTGGCAATGGGCACCTGGGGGACACCGAGGAGGTGGCTGGGGAGGAGAGCGATGCCACTGAGTCGGCGGACAGTGAGAATGACATGGGTGACTCTCCCAGGCACTGGGGTGGCTACCGCCGCTCCTCCTCCAACGAGTCCTTCTCCTCCAGCCAGAGCACCGAGTCGGCTCGGGATGAGGCCACTGCCGAGCGCCGGGAGTTCATGCGGCACTACGTGGAGAAGATCTTCACGGGGGGGTGAGCGAGCAGGGCCAGCTGGTGCTGCTGATCCTGCTGCCAGGGCACATCCCACGGGATAGGATCTGGCTGCTTTCCCGCTCCGGGAGCATGGGTTTGCATCCTTCCCCGTGCTTGGCTAACGCAGCTCCTGGCCTTAATGTGACACTGGAGCTAAGCTGGGATGTGTGAGCTCTGATTTGCACCCCTCTCTCAGGCACGTTTCACCCCCGACTTCCATTCCCTCTTTTTTCTCTCTTTTCCCATGCTGGGGTCTTGCCATGGTAGGGGTCTCCAGCTCCTCTCCCAGTCTGGGCATCTCTGCTGCTGCTTGTATGAATATCAGCAGCTCATGCATGCCCTGGGGCCCCATGGCAGCCCCTGGTTTCTCCCCCAGCCCTTCATCCCCCTGGCTCCCATGGCTGTGGTCTCCGTAATGCTGCAGCTCGGCATGTCAAGCAGGATTGAGCAAACCGAACGTGACGAGCAGCAACAGGAGTTGTTTTAGCTCTGGGGCAGAGTGCCTGTCTCTGGAGCTCAGCGTCTGCTCAGGCTGTCCTTGGCTCTTCCCTTCTCCCTCTGCCTCTGCTTTTCCCCCTGCCAGGGAGGAACAAAAGAGCAGCATAAACCGAGGGGATGACAAAATGGATGCTCCCCTTCTCCTCTTCCTCTGCCTTCCTCCCGGCACTGCAGCACTGGAGTGCCAAGAAGGATGACATGGGGGACCTGAGTGTTGCTGGCTGGCTGGAGGATGCTGGCCACATCCTCAGCTTTAATGATGGTGGGTTTTTTTTTTCTCTTTTTCCCCATTTCAGAGAGGATCTGGACCAAGAAGAGAAGGCCAGGTTTGGTGAGCTCTGCAGCGGTGAGAACGGGAAGGGCAGGGAATGGTTCGCGAGATACGTGAGCGCCCAGGTAAGGGAAGAGGTGGGAGAAGTGACAATCCCATATCAGGGCCTTAGAGCAGCCTGGGCAGGAGGGTCAGGCCAGAGGAATTTAGCAATATTTCTGGAGAGCAGAAACCTGGGGAAAGGGAGGAATCTTGGTGTACTCACTGTGCTATCTCGCTGTAGTGAGACACGGAAGTGAATAACTGCATCTCAAGACAGTTAAATACCTGCTGATGCAACATGGGAGAGAAGTCACCTGTTTTATTTAGAATGAAATCCTGTCAGCACTTGGAAGCATCCCATTCCATAGAAAAAAAAAATTCAGAGAGGCAAAATTCTGTCTTTAGGAGGGATGCCTGACTGCCTGTGCTCTCTGCCCACCTCCTTGTGATGGGGGGATGTCCCAGGGGGACTGAGGGTGCCCTTGCTGCTTGTGGCAGGCAGCTGCCCCACCAGGTTGTGCTGAACCCTGGGCTTTGTACCCGCAGCGCTGCAACTCCAAGTGTGTCTCGGAGCAGACCTTCTACCGCCTGATGCAGTCATTCGCCCTCGTGCTCTTTGAGTAAGTTGGGGAGATTTGGGTTTTCATTGCAACCCCCTGAGATCAGACCCATGGCTTGAGGAGGAGAAGCAGCCATGATGCTGCTTGGGTTGCCGTCACTGGGTGTCTTCACCGAATCTTCTCCCTCTGTCAGGTGTCACCAGATGGATGACTTCAGCCCTGCCAAGAACCTCATGACCATGTGTTTCACCTACTACTACATGGGTAAGAGGTGTCTGCACCCTTGGGCATTGCTTGTGCTGGTGAAGTGGGCCCTGTGCATGGGAACAATGATGAAAGGGTACCCAAACTTACTCTGATATTGAGCAGAAAAGAGTCTCCATGGCCCAGAAGCTGTGCAAACCTGCTGGAGACCCTCACTGGGGTGGCAGTTCATGCTGATACTGGGTTGCTGTTGCTTCTAGACAGGAAAATTTGTATGTGGTGATCCCAAGATGTTCCCTGACCCTGAGAGTGTGAAGTGAAACTCCCAGCCCAGAAGTACCTTGTCTCATTGCTTGGTCCATGGTGGTGACCCCTCCACAGGGCTGGATTTTCTATCCAAAATGAGAGGAGGATGAAGACCTACAGGAATTGGGATGGGTTGGGGTCTGCACTGTTTCCATCTGGCTCCAGGTCATCTTGTAGCTGGGAGCAGGTCCCCCAAGATCTGGCAGCACCCAGAACTAGGGCCCAACTGAGCTCCTGCCTCTTTGCCTGCAGGTAAGACCCACGCACTGCCCTTGGAGGCCAAGGAGAAGCCTATGGGTAGCATTGACTCGTACCTGAAGTCAGCCAACAGCTGGCTAGCAGAGAAGAAAGACATTGCAGAGCGACTGCTGAAGAACACATCAGCCAAGACAGAGAATGTCAAGGGCTTCTTCGGGGGCCTGGAGACCAAACTGAAGGGTCCTACCACCAAAAAAAGCGAGTGAGTACCACTGTAGGAGGGCAGGGTGGGCTGAGGTATGCAGTCATAAGGTGACCAAGCCAAAACCTCCTGGGTGTGGGGCCACCACGAGCCATGGATTATCATGGCCATGGGAAGATGGTCCCTAGCCTGGTCCCATTCTTCATAACTTGGTCATGGGGCATCTTATGGTCTGGGAGTCCTGTGTCCCTTGGGCATGGAGATATGTGATTCCAGGAGATGGTGCTACTGCTTTGTGGTCTGCTGCATCATCTCTGCTAGGTCCGACTGGGAGGGGCATTACAGTTTCTTAGTCACCTTTCTGGCCCCAGGGGCAGTGGCATGGGAGCAGCGGGGTTTCAAATGAAGGTGTTCGTCTTGCCAAGGGGAACAGGGTTTTGCTCTGTGGGCTGTGAAGGGGACAGGCTTCTTGGGAGCTGACACTGATTTCTGTGCCACAGCGAAGGTGAGGATAAACCAAAGGAGAAGCTGAAGAAGACGGGTGAGTGGAGCCAGCATTGCTGCAGTGGGCACGGTCAAGGCATCCCTGGGGAAGGAGCAAGGGTTGGAAGTGGTAAAAGATGGCCAGCATTACCAGAGCTGAGGGGTGGGGAGAAGGGCTGGAAGAAGTGCTGTCTCCTGTGAGCTCCTACAGAAGTGCTCCAAAGGAGCTTCCACAGCCCCTTGCTTTGGAGCAACCACAGCTCTTGTCTCATAATGGCATCTTGTGACATCTTGTCCTCAGTGGCACAGGTTGCAGAGGTTTGGGCATCCACTGCCTCTGAGCTTTCATGCTGCTCCAGTCTCCTTGGTAGCCATGTCTGCTACCAAACCGGTAGTCCAGTCCCTTGAGAATCCTCCTAGGAACTTCATACCTTGATCAGAGCTAGCATCTGCCCCCAAGGGGGAGTCAAAGCTCCTCCTCATGCTGAGGAGGATGTGTTGGGGATGAGTATTTGGTGCCAGCCTTGACATCATGGCTGCTTGGATGTCAAGCTGGCAGGGGAGGACAAAGTCTGTGCATGGGAGGGAAGGTGGGAGCCAACCAGACCTCAGCATGTAACTGTGTGTCTCCACAGTTTCCGTGCAGAGCCCAGAGGAGGAGAAGAAAGGAGAGAAGATCTACCTGTACATGCACCTCAAGCAGCAGCCAATCTGGTAAAACCTGCTCGGGGCAAGCTGGTTCCCACCCAGCACTGGCCTCCCTGAGGAGGCAATTTGTCCCCTTGCCCCCACATCCTCCAGATGTTTATGAGTGTTTTGAAGTTGCTGCCCCCTGTAAAAGAGGTGGCCATGGCTTTTGCACATCTCTTGTCCTAGAGAAAGTGTGTTTGCAGCCACACAAGTTGCTGGCCCAAAACCAGCATCGTCTCCTGGCCCCTGGGAAGTGTGTGAACTTGACCCTGGGAGGGCTTGGGGGCAAACTGGGGGAGATGGGGGATGGCTGTCCCCAACTTCTCCCTCCTTCCCTTCAGGCACAACCTGCGGTTTTGGAATGCTGCCTTCTTTGATGCCGTGCACTGTGAGCGCAGGAAGCGATCCCCCACCACCAGGTAGGACACATCCCTGTGGGAAAAGGAGGTGCTGTGTCCCCTTCAGCCCCCCAGCATTCTCCTCTGCTCCTGATGGCCCTAAGCATTACAGGCCATGGGGAACAACTCTGTTTTCCAGCCTTGACTGCAAAGCTGCTGGGGCCACTGGGCTGTGGGGTGGGCACATGAAATCTGCATGCTCTTAAGGATCTGGGAGCGTGAAGGTTTTCTTGCCCGTTTTACATCATTTTTGTGAAAACAAAGCCCTAGAGGTGTGTCCAGAAAGCCCAGCCAGGATTGGTGCTTAGTTTGGAAGCAGATCTGGGAGAAGATGCTTGGTGCTGCCCTTTGGGGAGGTTCAGCAGACAGGGATGGGATGCACTGGGTCCCAGCAGTCCCCAGGAGGGCCATGGAAGTGCTGCCAGCTCAGTGAGGGGACTAACCCCAGGGCAGCAGCAAGGATGAGAGCTGGAGATGGCCGCATGGTCAGCCCTGAGGGTTAGGAGGATGGAGATAAACCCTGCACAGGGAAGGGGCTGTCCGTTTTGGGGGGTCTCTGTGTGCAGGAAGCATCTGAGTGCCTGGACATGGGGACACCATGGGGTTCAAGGGTGGGTGAGATGCTCACAAGGTTCATGTCCATATCTTCCTCCACCTGCCATGAGGGCTTGAGCAATTCACACACTATAGTTTCACCCCTCCCTGATGCCAGACTGTCCTGCTGTGTGTCTGTGCAGCCCCTTTCTGAGCAGTGATGGCACTTCTGGAAGCAGCCAGTCCTCCTGCATCCTCCCCACCACCTGAGCTGAGCCGTGACAGCCCTGGCTCACACCATGGGATGCTCTGCCAGCCTCGGCACACTGATCAATCTCTGCTTTCCCCTTTATCGCTTTTCTCTTTTTCCAAGCAAGCCACTGAAAGAACCTATTGAGCAGTAATGTAACCATAACTGCATTTGCTTTGATTAAGCCCCAAATTAGCAGCAGCTAATGTCTCACAAGGACATACTGCCACCGGCAGCTGCTCTCTGCTCCGAGTGCCTTTCTCAATTAATCTGATGGCTGAGTCTGCCTCTGCTGCAGAAACGAGCCTGCCTAACGAATGTACTTTGGGAGCTGCAGCCTGGAGTACTCTGGGTATCTCAGGGGAGTTGGAAGGTGGTGGTGACCCTCCCTCAGTCCTCTGGAGAGGATAACACAAGCCACTGGGTGAACTGGGATGCTGCTTGTTGGACATGAGGAGCTGGTTGGTGAAGGCTGGGGTTCCACAGGCTGGATTTGAAGTGCCAGGGATGGCGCTTGACCTTGGCAGGCATCTGCAGGGTCCATGGTGACCTGTTTATGATGGTGCTTATCTCTGTGGGTTGGCCAGGGCACTGCTGGGGTGGCTGGGCTGCATCCTCCCAGGGTTGCAATGAGAGCTGGGGAGGTTTTTTTCTCCTCTCGGTGGGGAGGGCAGGGGATGGGGGGAGGGAACCAGAACTAAACTCCTCTTTTTCTCTCTCTTTCCTCTCTCTGCCTCTAACAACCTTCTTCCGTCTCTTCTTCTCTCCTTTCCCCTCCATCCCTCTGTCTTGCATGATCTTTCACACACCACTTTTGTCGGCCCTGTTTCTGCTGCCGCTCCAGAGGGAACGCTGGGGAGGAAGAGGAGAAGAGGTGTGTCTGTCCCCGTACTTCGGTGCATTAGTGTCCAGAGGCCAGGTCTCACTTCAGGTCCAAATCCTGCCCTGGGAGGGGGGTAACCTGTTTCAGGGGAACTCTGAAAGGCCCTTTCTCCACCCGGGAGGAATGGCTGCTTGGAGGTTCAACTTCATGGGCATCACCCTCTCAAAAGGGCCAGAAAGGTTGAGATTGGCTCCTGTTTAACATAACTTTATAAAAAGAAGCTTGTCTAGTTCCAAGCTGTGCTATTTCACTGTGGGAATCAGATGTCTAGCTGCTGGGGAAGCTGAGGGTTTGTGCCAGGAATGGTTCCCTGGGCAGGTTTTAGACCTGAACTGAGACTCTTTGTGGAGAAAGCATAAAGCATCCCTCCCTCCTGTCCTTCCTGCTTGCTCCCAGCTTCTGCTGCCACGTAGAGGTGCTGAGGATCCTTTGCCAGCTGGAAAAGCTGGTCCTTCTTTTTTTATTTTAATTACACTTTTTGTGCTGCCATTCCTAGATTAAAAGAAAAAAAGCAAACAGGGGCTGCACGTTGCAATTGCGAGCGTGTCCTCCTGGTTGTGAAGCTCGAAACCAGCTGCATCCATCCGTGCTCCGGGCTGGGATTGGGGATGAGGAAGAGTCAATGCTGTCTTGCTGGAGCAGGGGATATTCGATCTTGGAGCAAATCACTCCAAGCGATGCCATTAGCAAGAGGATAAGGGTTCTTTGAAGCTTGGCAGTAAATATTCCACATGGCTAAGGTTGGCTGTGCAGGGTGAAACGCTGCTGCTGCTAAAACAGGAGTGATGCCAACTGATCCAAGCCAGTTTCACCAGTGTAGCTCCCGCCAGTGCCCAGCTGCAGTGAGACCTTCCTGGGTACCCCAAAATACAGGCAAGGTGTTAGCAGAGCCCATGGGGTTATTACACATCCCTGCGCCGGCCCCGCTGCACCGGTATAAAGATCAAAGGGGTTTGAGTAGAGCCACATGTGGGCTTTCCCCCTTCTCAGGCATTTTACTCCTGAATAACAAGCCAAAAGCACGGTGAATTTTTTTCTTGGGCACTTTGATAATTTTTTTTTCTCCCCTTCCTCCCTCAAAAACATAAAAAGGCAGGAAAAAAAAATAATAGTTACAACCATGCTCCTTCAGAAAGTGGGCCAGTGAGATCTGTGAAGTTTTGCTTCCAGATTTCAAAGCTCCTTAATTTAATTCTTCTCCTTTCTTTTCAGCCTCCAGATTTAGATGTGGTTTTTATTTGCTATCGTAAGCTTTATCTGGGAGAAATTACACCTTTTATTTTTTTATTTTTTTTTTAAATCCTTTTAAATATATCGTATGAGTTTCCAGAGCCCTATAAATACAAGCAGCTCACCCCTGGAGACCGCAGGCTCAGCTCTGCAGCTTTTGCCCAGGTTGGGCTGGCCTGAATGGGGACAGACTCCCCTTCATGGGGACAGGCTCCCCTTCATGGGGTCAGCCTCTCTGAGCACTCATCCTTTTCCAGTTTCAGAATCTCAAACGTGCTCTGGGACTGAGCTGATCTCACTGAATTCACTGTGAGACACCCTTCTTCCCAGCTGCCGTTTCCACCCGACACAGCTCCCCCTTGTTCTGCTTGGCGTGCCAGAGCTACAAACGTGTGGTCCGCTCCTGGTGTTCTCCTCTTCCTTCTCCTCCATAGAGCTGTTTTTCTTCTACCTATCCCTGTTTTTCCTTGCTTTTCCTACTCTTATCCTTGGCTGTAACCACACCTGAGTTCTGGGGAGGGGGCTGGCTTCACCCTGGAGCTGTAGTTTCCCTGGCGTGCATGCACTGCTCCCCCACGCCACCACCTGAGCGTTGCACCACCACAGGGACATTTCCGTGACACAGGCTTTATTCCCAAGTGGGACACTTGGATGGGACTCCTGCCACCGCCTCCAGTTGGTTGCAAGCATCTAGAGCTTAAAAAACCCCTTTCCTTTAAGGCGATGTTGTAGTTGCTTTTGTGAGGGAGCCGGAGCAGAGCTGAAGCATCCTCCTGGTAGTGCTGGGATTTGGGTCTTCAACCCGTGGGGGGCTGTGGGAAGGGGTGTAGGAGCCCCCTGCGCTGTCGGAGGTGGGGGGAGATATGTTTGGGGAGCAGCTTGCTTGGTGCTTGAGGCATTGGAGATTTCCTGGAGATGGGGGAGAGATGCTTGGTACCTTCCTAGTACCCACCCATGCCCCCAAGGTTGGGGGGCTTCAGTGGTGCCCTGCTGGGGTGGCCATCCCCGAGAGCTGCAAACCCCCCTGCTTCCTTGCTCGTTCCCCTCACCAAAGCGATGGTGCCAAAGGTGAGAGATGTAAGCTCTGTGCTGGAGAGGCCAATGCTAGTTCCTGGCTTTTAATCAGCACCTTCAGGAGAAAGCCAGAGTTGAAGAAGACTTTTTCCTGGGGCATCTAGAGATCTGTGGATGGATGCATGTGTGGGAGCTCATCCAGGACCACAGGAGCGCTGGCAGCCAAGGGGCTCCTGGTGCTCTGCTGTCCTCAGGCAGTGTGGTCTGGGGAGGGCAGGGGGGATGCAGGCAGGGGGTCCCAGGGTGATGGCGGTGCCAGACGGGCTTGTGCCTTGCAGGGAGAAGTGGTGCCACATGACACAGGAGGAGCGTGATGACAGCCTCCGCTTCAACGAGAACATCACCTTCGGGCAGCTGGGGTGAGCAATGTGTGGGGATCCCCTCCTGCTGCCGGGATCTGCGGTGTGTCCTCTCCAGCTGTGGGTGGGATGCCCTAGAGATGTTCCCACACTGGGGACAACCCCTGTGGTGCAGAGGATGCTTGATGCTTCTCTCTGAGACCTGGTCCTGCCCCTTACATTGAAAATCTGAGCACCACAGGGACCTAGCATACTCTCCCAGAGCCAAGCACCACCCCAGTGCCTGGGACAAGGTGCTGTGGAGAGAAAGATGAAAGTTGGGGGGAAGGAAGGGCAGCCTGGCCCTTCCCTCACCAAAAGCATCTCTCCTTCCACAGCACTTTCATTCACAACATGCTGGCATTTGGCCTGAACAAGAAGCTCTGCAGTGACTTCCTGAAGAAGCAGGCAACCATTGGCAATTTGGATGAAGGTAGGGGTGAGCTTGGGGGGATGCACACCCTCTTTGTGGGGTCCTGGAGGGATGGAGCCCACCTGCCCAGCAGCAAGGACACTTCAGCACCCTCCCAGCACCCTTTTTCTCTCTCCTTCACAGAGCAATACAAGCTGCTCAGCGATCACATTGAACAGATGGCCACCGAATAGCCACCTGGCCAGCATGCTGCGATGGAGAGATGGTGGCCGGAGAGGGTCAGAGGGGAGAGAAACCCACCTCTGGGGCTACCTGAAACTGAAGCTGGGCTACTTAAAAAAAAATCATACACACAAGCTGCAATAAAACCTGCATGACCGACCACCAAACTTTAGAGCTGCACCAGGGCAGCCTGTAGAAATAGGAGCCAAACAGCTCCTCCTCCCTTGCCAGACCCTCCTGCATCTATTTTCAGAGTAGACAGTCCCAAAAGTGTATTTTGTCAGTTAAAAAACACAACAAAACATGAGAGAAAAGCAAAAAGAGAGCAACTGCTGCAGCCCTCGGGTGTGTTTATGAGAACTGGATTGCTGTGTCTCCAGCCCCACTGTGAAACACTGCCTGAGGTCTGTGGTGTTTCATGGCATGACGGCAGTGGGTACAGAGCTGCCACACAAGTTTGCTGCTCAATGCCTTTTCGAGGCTGCCATGGATGGTGGTAAATCCAGAGGAACCCAAGGCCGTGAGCCTCCCGCTACGTTTCCCAGCTGGCATCTGCTGGGCAAGGGGCTGGAGCTGGACCAGGGAAGTGGGAGGTGATGGCAGGGACCTCATTCCAGCCCCTGATGGAGGAGAGCAGCCAGCTCTGCCTCCAGTTTGACCCATCTCCCTCCGTGGTGAGGCACTGGTTGTTTGCAGCTTGTGGGTTTTTTCCTGGCAATGCAGGAACTAGCTGCTGAGGATGGTGATGCAGCAGCCGACGGAAGTCTCTGAGTCAGTCAGCAGGTTGTGTTGTGTGTCCAGGGATGTCACCACTAGCCGGGGATGTGGGCCATGCTGGGGCTTGCTGGGAGCAGAGATGGGGCTGGCAAAGTGCTGCTGCCTTCCTTGGTATAAAGCTTCCTTGGAGCTGGAGGAAAATCCTGCCCTTGGGAAACCATCTCTGCCCTGCCTGTGTGGTTTTGTACCTCTGGGCAGAGACAAAACACAGTTTGCTCGGTGTCACTAGCCTGGATCAGCAGGAAAAAAAGCCATGGCCTTGGGTGGGATTGCCAGGAGAGAAGTCAGAGGAGAACCAGGAGAAAGCAGCTTGGGAGGACGCAGCAAAGCAGCAGAGAGGCAGATTCCCCCTGTGCCCACTCCCTGCTGCATCGTCAGCATCAGGGCTGCCATGGGTTCGTGGCTTTTCCCAAAGCCTCCTGGCTTCCCACAGCAGCTGTGGAATTAGATTAATTGCCCTCATTCCCCGGGCTGCACCTCGCTGCCCTCTTCTTCCCCAGCTCCTTTGCTCCAGCTGATCATCAATCAAACCTGAAATAGCCCTGTCTTAAGTACATCTCCTATTCTGCTTGAGTGATGGCAGCTACCCCGACTGCAGTGTACTTGGTTTTTCCCCTTGGACCTTGGCGTGGGGTTTGCAGAGAGGCTGGGGACATGGGGACATTGCTGCTCCCTTCCATCCCTGCCAGTGAGACCCCATCGGCTCTTGCCCACAGGGACAAAAAACCTCAGCCCCATGAAACCAAGGCTCCCTTGCTCAGTCTCACCCCAAAAAACACTAGCCAGGTTTCAAGGGACCATCAGTCCATTTTTCCCCATGCTGCCAGCTGTATCCCATACGATAAATAGTGTAACAGGGTGGGTTTTCCCCCCCCGACACGTAGCTCTAAGGTTCTGGTGTCATTTCCCAACATCAAAATGATGCTTTTACCTCAGCTGAGCTTCTCTTGCTGCTTGGGCTGGGACTCTGCTCCACGCTGGGTCTCGTAGGAAGGATGAAGCCTGCACTGGCTTTTCCTTGGCCATGCCCAAACCTGAGAGAAAGATTTTTCTCAGGGTGAGGAGCTGCCTCATTAGGGCACAAAGTGCACATTAGTCCCCTCCGGCAGCCCCTCGCCCCGGTGGCATCCCTATGGCATTCCCCAGTTTGTCTCCACTCTGGTCTTTCCCAAATCCTGCTTTGTTTCTTTATTATTATTATTTTTTTCCAACATGAAAAGAAAAGAAAAGAAAAAGGTATATCATTTGCATGTGTATTTTTCTAAAAAAAAAAAAAAATTAAAATAAAATTTAAAAATGTCCATAAAACCTTCCCATTTGGGACTGCGTGAAGGATGGGGCGAGAGAGCAAGAGAAAGGGATTGGAATAAATTATCTTAAAAATTACTTTCTTCCTCAGCCATTGTCATTTGTTTTAACCAGATGGATCTTCTCTCCACTGTCTGCTTGGCCTCAATGGTCCCTGGTGCCTTCCCCAGCTCGGCTCCCCTTCTGATGACCTACTTTTTAAATAAGGAAAAATTGATGCACCTTTTAAAGAAACGTTAGCGTTTGCCCCGCAGCCAGCCAGGCACACGAAGGAGATGTAATTTTTATTTTCTTTTCCCCTGTGCGCTCAATCTCTGCCAGTCACTGCTGATCTGACAACAGAGCTGGGATCTTGCTCTGGCCTCGGGACATTTGATTTCAGTGTATTTAAAAATCAATTACTCACTATTATCTTATTAAAAAAAGATGTTCCCTTAGATTAATGGGCTGTGAGTGTCATCCTCCACCCAGGCTTCAGAGACCACGTCCCCTCAGGTCTCCATATGGCCAAGCTGAGCCTCTTCCCTGCCCTGCAGTGCTGGTTTCTCTCTCCGTAGCCCAGGGGCAGGGTTTCACAGCCACATTTCTCTTAGGAAGGAGCTGCCCTGCTCCTTTGTTTTTCTACTTACCCTTCTTGGAGCACCCTGCAGGCTCACCATTAAAGGAAGGAAACCCACCAGCCCTGACAGCCCATGCTTGGATGTCTTCTCTTGGGGTTTCACAGGGGTGTGGACTGACCAGTATGGAAAACCAGATGCTGCATGCCCTTAGGTTGCTTTTGTTCCCTGCATCTCATGAATTACTTATCACCTCTGTGTCCGATAAGCTTGTGTGTATAAGGAGGTGCTTATTCCTCAGCAATTTGCTCAGCACCAATTCCCCTTTGCAGTGGGTGCACCCCTGGCACCCCCGCCTGCTGATTTTAGGGTCTGGGTGCAGCCTGCACTTGCAGAATGGTATAGAGAGGCTACAGGGAGAGCACAGAGAGCAAAAAGGTGTGAGATCCACTCAATCCCAAACCAGGAGGTCTTGTGTCCCTGTCCTGCTCTTTGGGTGGTGGTTGCTGATCCCATTTAGCTGTTAATGTGTGAGAAATGTGGTGCATCAAGAGGGGCAAGGGGCAGCACCTGACCTAGGAGGGTCTTTGCTCCAGCTATAATCACCTTCATTTTAAATCCCCGAAGGTGGGTTAGACCAGCTGTGCTTTGGGTAACTGCAGCCTCAACTCCTGGAGGAGACCCTGACAAAGGTAAGAGCAGCACTGGAGGAGGAAGGGACTGCACATCTTGGGCACAGCCTATCTCCCCATTCCTCCTTTCTTGTGAGGTATCAATTACACCCTCCATGCTACAGCTTTAGGAAAGCTGATACAGTTCTTGGATGATGCCACCCATCCATTACACCCAGGGGTTAGCGGTGGCCTGGTGGCTGCTCCAGCTCTGATCCTTCAAGCTTGAGTGCAGCCAGTGGCTCTCAGCCCCCTCTCCCTCCCTCGAGGGATAAAAAAAGGACGTTTGCTTGCTGGGCTCTGGGGGTTTTATTGCATCTCTATTAAAGCTGTTAAAAATCTTTCCATTGTAGTAGTGTCTGGGGGTGATAAGTATTCATAACAGAGGGGATTCAAGATGGGTTTGGTTGTAAAAACACCTCTAAGCTGGCTGGATTTATGGCTGTTAAATCATCCCTTTTCTCATCTGTCACAGCCTTTTCACATGTTCGTCACTGAACAACAGCGAAGTCGGGGCCATAATTTGTGTCGCAGTGTGTGGAGCAAGAGGGAGGGGAGTCCTCTCCATCAGTAACTAGCTCATGATTTATGGGGACCATCTCTTATTCTTTTTTTTTTTTTTTTCCTTGAGTAGGAGAGGCTTTGACTCTCGTTAGCTGCTCTAGTCCACACACGGCTGCCAGCTTGCTCGACCAGCTGGAGCCAGGCAAAGGCTGGTGGATTTAGAGTCGTGCTGGAAAGTTTGAGAGCAGCATTTGTGGAATCTGGGACTTGGTCCTTGCCCTCAGTGGGCCCTGCAATGCAGGGCTGCACCTCTCACCACGCTTGGGATCTGCTTCAGGGCTGCATCTCTCCATCCTCCCCTTGCTTTGGGGTGAAATATGGGAAAATCTCCCCCTGTGCCCACTCCAGAAGCCTGTAAAGAGCCTGGGTTTAGGCAGTGTTGTCTCAGGAGGAGGCAAGAGCACCTCATCTTGCAGCAGTGACATAAAACTCAATCAGTGCTTTGCACAGCAGTGCTGCTGGAGATGCTGCCTGCTTTGCTGCCGGAGCTGCTCACCTTCCCTTTCCATTGCTTCTCAAAACAGACAGCTGAAGATCTTTTGGGGGTAAAGCCTCTGGCTTTCTGCAGGTGCTGGCAATCCTCTCTCAGTCACACAGCGTCCAGGCTGTGACCCAAGGCCAAAGAGAAGCTGCCAAGTGCTGGGTGCTGCTTCACCAGGGCCAGCATCCCTTCAGGGGTGCTGGCAGCTATGGCAATGCCAGCCTGGTACCCGCAAAGAGGGACCCCCAAAACATCTGCCAGAGGTTGTTTTGTGGTCTCTCCCCACCCAGAAACATCCCGTTTCTGGCCAGGTGGGCCGGTAATCGGTTTCGTAGCCCCATCAAGTGTCTGCCAAGTGAACTGCATTGCTGCTGGAGCCCCGCTTTCTGGCCCCTGGGTCAGGGGGACAGCCCAAACCAGACGGCTGAGGATGCCTTCAAAGCCAGGATGTGGCCGGGGAAAAATTCCCGGCAGATGTGACCCCATCCGCTCTCCCATTGGAAAATAAAAAACAACCCTGGTGTGAAGGGGGGTTTCTAGGCAGGGCAGAGCAGAGGGGGACCCCAGCCATCACCCCACGGTGTCCCTCGGTACCCAGCTGTGCTCCCACAGGGTGTGTGGGCAGTGATGGGGAGTATGGAAAAAAGCTGCTTGTGGGAATAGTAGAGGGGGGAGACACTGCCCAAGGTGGGGGTCTGGGTTTTGTAGGAGACTCAGAAAAGCAATGTGCTATGCTGAGCTGGCTGCAGCACTCCCCTCTATAGATTCTCTGATGCCTAATATAGGGCATCTCAGCCTTACCTCAGCACTTACGGGTTTTCTCTGCTAAATGCTGCTGAATTTCCTAGGGAGTGTAAGAAGCAGACCTGTTGAAATCCCTTTATCCCTCCCTCCAGACACAGAGCATCTAAAGTACGTGTTTCCCCTTGTCCTATGGTAAGTGACCAAGAAACTCCAGGGGACTCCTTCATGTCCTTCCACAGGAATGGGGGGGATGTTCAGCTTTTAAGTCTCTAAACTTACAGAGAAGGATCCCCTACTAAAGCGTTTGATTTTATCCTTCTCTGAATGATTTACAATTCAAAATGGAAGATTCCCATGGAGAAACATGACTTTGATTTTTATTTCCCCTCCACCTCCCTCCTTGCAGGAGCTTGAACTTCCCAAAAACTGTTTTACAGCAGCACAAGGATGCTACTGGGAAGAGATGTGCTGTGGCTCCTTTTACAGAAGGGCTTGAAGGCAAGACTGAGTCACTGCCTGCACAGACCAAGCTGTAGATAGGGCCCTGGACAGTAACAAAACACATCTGCCTTCTGCAGCCGCATCCCAGATGTGAGTCACATCCTCTTGCTCTGCACTTTCAGCCTGAGACACTGTTGGGGCAAGGTCACTGCAGCTCCTTGGCTGGCCGGGGAGGCACGTGGTGGTGTCTTGGGCAAATTATTCTCTGGGCTTTCACCCGAGCACTGATTTATTTTTTTTTTCACTGCTGGTTCCCTGAAGGGCACTGAACTCAGCTGCGAGTGGTCTTTGCCATGGGCTCAGCCTAACCTGCTCCTCCAGAGGCAGAGCGGGATGAGCAGCTCTGTAAAGGCTGGATAAGCTGGAAAATCCCAGTCCCTTCTTGCCAGTATGTTTTCTTACCCCAGCGGATCCCTCTGGAGCTGGCTGAGACAATGCTTGAGGATACTTTCTTGCTGGGGAGGATGCAGTGCTGACGGGGGTGAACCCAAGAGAGAGTTCCCCTCTCTCCCCCTGCCAGCAGCACGGCTGGGGCAGCAAATCTCTGTGCTGTGCACTGGGGGGTTTGCTGTGCCAAGTATTAGCCCAGTGGGTCCTTCTGGGGCTCGTTTTTGGGTCCACAGGTGCCACCAAGAATAAAGACAGCATTGGATGGCTGCCGAGCATGGGCGATGCACATTCTCTTGGGCAAAACAGAGCATCACCTATGGCACTGCTGCTCCTGGTGCTATTTCTGACAGCTGCCAAAGCTGTTTGTAGGTTTATTCCAGCACTGGGGGTTTTCCATACTTTGTGGCTTCCTGCAAGTGCTGGGGAGGAGGATGTACCCCAAGCCTGGCTAAGCCGGTTGGCCTGGTGGCTCCGCAGCCCCCACCAGCAAGAAACCCCATCCCTGATCCTGGGAAGCTCTTGCAAAGGCCTAAAGCATGTGTCCCAGCTGGGAAAGCAAGTGGAGACTGAAGGATGATTTTTCCTCTTACAAAGAGGTTGGAGGCACATGTTTTTTCCCTGCAGCACGCTGTGTTTAGCCGGCAACGCACGGCGCGGGTGGCCGATCTGCTCAGCTGCAGCCCCAGGATTGTGTTTCATGAGCCGTTTCTGCATTTCCCTGATGAAGCAGGATGTTTTTTGGCTGCAACCATGGGACAGAAACCACAGGAGGGCCAACTGGGACCAGGGCGTCTTGTGTCACCTCTGCACAAGGGCACCTTCCCCAGCCTTTAGCAATTAGTCATGGATAACACTTCCCCCTCCTCCCTGAGGACTGGGCGTTCAGGGTGGGAGAAGCCCTACAAATAAGATATCGAGGGATGTGGCACAACAACAAAAAAAAAAAAAAGGAAAGATCGAGGTCCCCACGGGATTACTGTGGGGCTGGCAGCCAGCAAAGCCGCTTCCTCGCTGAAAGGAGGCAAAATTGAGCAGTTTTCCTTGGCTGGCCTCTCCTGCTGCTGCGTGTGCCGCTTCCAGGCAGGGTGCTTCGACAGGGCAGGGGACATGAGGGAACAAGCAGGGCCACTGCTCGCTGCCTGCAGGCTTCTGGCTTTGCTGTCACTCAGACAGGGCTGGAAATGGGTCTGAAATGACCTTTCCCCGTTGCAGCCCCGTGGGGTGGTTGCTTTTGCCTGTGGGTTGTAGCATCCAGCCTCTCCTGGTCCCCGCAGAGGGGGTGCTTGGAGAGGAGACATTCCCTGAAGCAGACAAGGAAAAGGACACTTGAATGTACTTAGCTGGGAGGCCAAGTTTCCCAAGATGGCACTGTGGTGTTTTTTTTTATAAGCTGTCACTGCCAGCAGAAGGGGAAAAGGGAAAAAAAAAGAAAAAAGCTCCTGACTAACGTGTGTCTGGTGCAACTGCGCAGGGCAAATATTTGACGTGCTGAATAAATGAGCAGGAGGGAGACGTCAGGCCCTTGCACTGGGGAGCTCTGACTCATGTTCCCACAGCGAGCAGCACTTCAAACACCGTCCCTGCAGGCAGCTGCCAAATGCCCCTGTCCCCAGAGTGTAGCACGCAGAGGAGAGTGTGCCCACACCTCCGCTCGCAGCTGGGCATCCTGGAATAGCCCTACCTCCTAGGGGTGCAATTAGTACCCTGGGGTGGGCTGGGGCAGCATCACGGGTGATGGAGAGACAGCAGCAAGAGAGGCTTTTGGGAGGGCATTCCTGGTTTGGCCCCCACCTCCCCTCCATTTCTGAGGGATGCTGAGCTGGGATCCCTTCATCTCCCAGCCTTAGTTACACTCAGGGTGCTCTTAGTGAACTAATATCCCAGAGATGCTGCAGGCTCCTTGCTGTCTGCATGGTGGGCTTCACCTCCTTTCACAGTTTTGGGTGAAAAGAGTGGGTAATTCGCCACCTCCCAATATGCATTTTAAGCCGGCGCTCAAGCAGCAGCACTCTTCTGGCTGGTTACTCGTGACGGCTCAGGTGGAAAGCTCCTTCATGCAGCAAAAGCCGGCGTTTAAGCAGAGCACTGTGGTTTTTCTGCCTGTCCAATTGCAGCTGCAGGGGGAAAAGAGGAATATCTCTCAGCTGAGCTCTCCTTTCCCATCAGAGCAGCGTTTGTGCACGGGAGGGGATGACCTGCAATTCAGTCTCCGGCAGGAAAACCTCCGCTTTGGGTACAATACTGCCTGTGTCCTCCTGCTGCAGAGGAGCCATCCCGGGTGGCTGCGGCAGGGACAGGCTGTCCCAGCCTGGTGCTCACGCTGGTGGCACTGCCTGCCTGGAGGCACAGCTTGTGCCTCTGAGGACAGAAAGTATTTTGTGATGTGCTTTGGTTTTGCAGCGTGTGTGTGACTGTGAAATATTCTCCCCCGCCGACTGCATCCTGAGGTTGGTGGATATGAAAAGTCCACATGTCTATTTCTTCTTTTTAATTGCTATAATTTGTCCATCTCTTACCCGTGGTCAGGAGCAAGGCTTGGCTTTGAGCTCCCTCGGTGGATTTATTTTGGTTTTGACGCTGTGCAAAAAAAAAAAAACACCCTAAAAAACCCACCCTCTTGTGTTGTGCCCTGTACGTGCATCCCGCGCACGAGTAATTTTGCTCGCTGGAGTAATTTCCTTGCCCTCAGTGGGACTTCTCTTGTGCATAAAGCTATTTGGGATCAGAGTCTAAAAACCACAGCCTGGGAAATTTATGCAGAGGAGGGAAGCAGGGAGATTGTTCCTAGCAGGCAAGCAGCGGGGCTGATTGCTGTTCTCATTGCAGGCAGAGGGCTGGGCTGGTGCTAATTAGCAGGCGGCTGGATGGAGGGCAGAGTGTGATAGCTCACAAATTGCCTGGGAGCAGAGGTTGATGCCTCCTGCCCTGGATGCCAGGATGGTGGGTGCCCAGGGGGGCTGGCAGCGCTTCCCTGTGCCAGTGCCAGGCATGGGGTACTCAGTCTGAGCTCTACCCCCAGTCATCCAGCATCCTGGACCCTGTGAGGCTTTTTCCTCTCTTGGGTAGGAAGAGAAGCCCAGCCCAGCTGGCTGCTCCACTTGTCCTGTGTCTGGGATGGAGGGAGGGGGTAAGGATGCTGTGGAGAGAAGGGCTTGAGCAAAAGATATAAGATCAGAAGAGGGGGGGATAGTTGAAGAGAGCACCTCCCTCTGCTTGGAAGAATCTGGAATCTAGAGTATCCAGGGCAGGAAAAAGTAAAGGCTGATGGTTTTGCCTGGGGCATGGGGAGGGAGCCAGGCACAGCCTGGGCTGAGCCCTGAGCTGAGATCAGAGGGCACAAAGCAGTATGGACCTGGGGAAGGGACCAGGCTGTGGTGGGACACATCCCTCGGTCTTGGTCCCACAGCCACAGATGAAGCCAGGGGGGGACATCCCAGGAGCTGCTCCCAGCCTCCATGGCAGCACCCGTCCCTGGGGATGGGGGTCCTGCAGCCCCCTGGCACTGGGGAGTAGCACAATGCCCCTCCAGAACCTGCTGGCACTCGCTGCCTCTGAGCAAGTGAGCTGTGTGTCCCCACGCAGGGCCTGGCAGCAGCCCCGGGGGACTGCCCTGCCAGCATCGCCGCCCCAGGTGGCCTTGTTTTGCTCAGCGAAGGCGGATGGGAGCCACCATCTTCCGAGCGAAGAGCATTTTTAATCTCCTGCTCCCGCTCCGTGCAATTAACTTGATTCCCTCCCCTCGTTTCCTGCAGAGGTTTAATTAAAATGCATTGTTCGCCTCGCCAATTATTTGCTCTGTCCCCCGGATAACCTCTGTGCAGCGGCTGGCTTGTTGGGCTTTTTTTTCTTTTTTTCTTTTTCTTCCCCCCCCTCCTCTCTCTCTTTCTTTTTTCCCTCTGCCTCGTTGTTATTGAGGTTTGTCTCTGCTCCCCCCTTGGCATCTCCAGCAGCGTTTACCTGCCCGGGAGAGCAGGATGGGGGAAATATGCAAAGCACGGAGAGAGGGGCCGCAGCATCCCCATGGCACCCGAGCAGAGAGGAGGAGAGGGGGTGGAAATAGGCACATGGAACTCCATGCCCCCGAGCAGCTGAAACAACAAGACCTTGTTGACTTGCCTTTGAGTTCCCCGGCACTCGGCAGCTGCTGCTCCAGCAGGTGATAATTGAAACCGGGAGCCAACCTGGATGGCGTCAGGGGTTGAGATGTAGTTCAGACCTCAACCCCCTTCACGCCACCATTGTGTGGTGATGCCGCTGCCACCGGGGCTTTGCGAGGGACACCAGGGGTTAGGTGGGCACTGGGCTCAGGTCCCCGAGGAGAAGGGTGGTGGGAGCGGGAGCTGAGTGGCGGCAGCACCACCCCAAGGTCATACCTTGAGGAGCAATTTCGGAGAAGGGGCGTTCAGCGCTTTCTAAAAATAGCCCCGTTGCAGGACTGAAATAACAAGCTGCTCTCCACCGGCGCTGTGCTTGAACCCTGGCCAAGGCAGCTGCTGCCGGGCCGGCGGCGGCCCCTCGGTGTGCAGCGCAGCTGGCCGTGGCAGGGGGAGCCTGCTGGTAGTCCCCCCCGCCAGCAAGGGCTGGGGGAAAGCCAGAGAGAGGGGGGTGAGCATCGGATGCAGGATGGCTTTGAGAGGTGCTTGATGGTCAGCCCTAAAGTGCCTGCAGAAAGGGCAGGTTCTTGCAAAGGTCCCTTGGGAGGTGAGGGAGTGTGTCGTCGTCGTCCCCCCCCAGCCAGAACCAGTATTTTGGAGAGGGAGGCACGGCTACATGGTGCCCACTTTCCAAATGGGTCTGGTTTGGAGAGCAGGACCCATGCCTTGTTGAAAGTCATCAACCTTGTGGGTCATCAACGTCGTCTCCTCCTGCGAGGTCTCACTAATGTGTCCCCAAAGGCTACTCTGCTCCTCTCCCAGCAGCGTTTCCCCTCTCTCCTTTCACGGATCCTGCTCCAGTTCTTGATTTTACCTGCGGGGGCTCTGGAAAATGTCGTCTTCGTGGTGGTCCCATGAACTGGGATTTACTGGCTCATTGGTTTCAAGGTACAGAGCTGGGCTCAGGGTGTGTTTCATCAGGCTCTGCACGGCTCCAGGCTGCAAACTCTGTCCCCATCTCCCTGCGGGTTCCCTGGTTTGGCAGCCTGGGGAGGATATTTGGGGTATTCACATATCTAATCCCCAGGATATTTTGGGTTTCAAGCATTAAATCACAGGAAGTGGCATTTGTGATGAGGTGTTGGGAGGCCCATCCCGTGGGATCCGGCAGAGGAGGTGGTTTTGCACCTCTGGAGCAGTCAAAGAGGAGCCCAGGCTCTCTGTGCTGCAGCCCTGGGGTGACCTTCCTCCAAACCCCCAGCTCCTATGCTTTCCCAACTCTTCCCGGGGAGCAGGAGGGGATGGGGAAAGGCAGAGGATGAACCCAAATCTGTCCCTGATATGAAGCACATCATCACCCCCAGCCTAGCTCCAGCCGGGTACCACGATGGCACTGCCCTCCCACATGGTGATGGGCAAAACCCCTGCCTGCTTTGATTTCAGGCTCAGGACCTGCTGCTCATCGCCATCACGCAGTCCACAGCCCCTGTCTTCCCAGTGGGCTGGGAGAAACCTGAATGATGTGGGTGAGTGATCCCGTTGGCTCCCGGGCACTGTGTGAGACCTCCCCAGCAGACTGTTGCCACTGTCCTATAAATACACACACTTAGAGGAAGGCACGGGAGCTGTTTCCCTGCAGAGGACAGGATTGCACCCTCTGCTTGAGGTTGTGTGGCGGCTGCTGGAGTTAATTACTGCTTGGAGACGAGTCTGGGCCCCAGGGTAGTTCTGGGAAATCAGCGCCGGTTCGGTGCCTCATCCTGAGACCGAGAGATTAACTTCAGCTTCGCACTCTGCCCATGGCCAGCGCGATGCTCAGGGATGGAGCAAATTGAACCCAGCGTGGCGTTTCCCCCGCAGGAGACCTTCATCCGGCAGCGCCTGAGCACCGGCGAGCAGGGCCAAATCTGGACTCGCTGGAGACTGGACCTGCTGCCACCGCAGCTCGTGGTCCTGCTGCTCCTGGAGGTGATGGAGAGCCGCGGCTGTGGCTGTTAATCAATACACATCTCCTGTGGCCAGCTAGAAGGTTTTTCTTTGCACTCTCAATCACCTCCTCCAAAGCACAGTGCTCCCACGCCATGCTTGTCCTGCGGCACCGAGCTCTGACGTGAAAGCTGGATGAAAATTTGGTGCAGGTGACCCCTGGTCCATGGGTTGGGGCTGCACAACAGGGAGCATGGGAGGAAGAAACTAGGAATAAACCCACCATGATGCTGGGCTGGTGGGGAGAGCAGGCTCAATGAGGATGCTGAGCGGTGAGATGGAGGAGGGAGGAAGGTCAGGTTGTGCTTTCATGCTCCTTGGGGCAATTTTGGGAGCTAATGTTGCTGTTCCTGCAGGCAGTGGGTTTTGTTGGCATCTGGAAGGGGTTGGTGGGAGACAGGATTCAGCCATTCATGGACCTCTGCTCCTTGAGGTTTCAGTGTAGTGACCTGACTGAATCTCAAAGAGCTGTCCCTGATGGATATGGGTTGAAATTTCTCTTGCACGGCTCAGGGATGAGCTGCTCTTGGGGCTCCAGAGTGAGCAGGCATCCCTCCTGGAGCATTTGCTTGGCACTGCATTTGAGCCCAGCTCTCCTCTATGCCCACCTGCTGTGGGGGACCCGCAGTGGACTTCCAAGTCCACTGATGAAACCTGAAGCAGTTTCCAGCCTAATTGCAGCCCCAGAGTAGGGATCCCCAGACCTGCAAGAAGTTGAAATCCTTTTTCATCCCTCTGGAAGTGGATGCAACGATAGCTTGAGGACACACACCACACATCCTTTGAGGCAAGGGTCCAAACCTGCCCCACGCTTGAGCTTAAAGCCTGGCCTTGAGTTAAACCTTGGCACCTCCCCAGCCAGACCTACAGTGCTGATTTTTGGGGAGCAAAGGTCCAAGCTCCATATCACAAGCTGTTGGCATTGAAGTCAGACCAAGCATGAGTGTGGTCCTTGTGGTCCTCTGTGGTTTGGTGGGGACATGACCGGCTCTGCTCCACCCAGCCAAGCAGGAGATGGGACAGTGTGTGCTTCTGAGTGCCCCCTGTTTTGTTTTGTTGTTGCTTTTTGGTTGGCTGTTTTTTTGTTAGGCTTAAAATCCATGTGTCTGGCTGTTACTACATTTATATGTATGTGCTTTATAATTGAAAACTCTCAGTTGTGTGCTTCTCCCATGCAAAGCAAAGGCTTCAAAGCAGCAGGTGGAAATTGAGCCGATATCTCTGCTGCCGAAGTGAAAATTTGAATGAAAATTTAATTTTTCCTCTGCAAAGCAGGGAACTGGGTTCCCAGGGCCCCAGTCAAAAGCCTGCCATGACCTTGCCTTGTAGGGGCTGCAAGGCCGTGGAAGCAAGCCCTGGCTCTGCCCCAGGCGTGCAAAGATATGGGCAACGGTGAAGGAGAAGGTCTTTCTGGAGCATGGAGTTTCAGACACTGTATAATGGCAATGTTCTTTCCTTGCTTGGACAAGGGGACCGTGCATTGCCCAGGCTTTGAGAATTGCCAGCGAGGCTTGGTCCCCTCCTGCAAGGAGGCTCAGCAACCCAGGGGCAAGGTGGATGGTGTTGAGTTGGTGCTGCATGCTCATCAAGGTCTTGATGCTTCCAGATATCCAGGAATACTTCAGCACAGTGCTTTTCTATGGCATCAAGCTGCCTTTGATCCTCCTCAGCATGCTGTTCTTCTCATTGCTGCCAACCTGATGGCCCAGCATGTCGTGATGATGGCATTGGCATTGTGCAGAAGGTAAAACATTACCACGAGCATCTGCTCCTGGGCTTGGGGGTTTGGGGTACCCAAAGCTCCCAGGGGTTGCAAAGGGCTAACTCCACCACTGAGGGTGCAGGTCAGGAGCTCCCCATCCCCTGCCCTCGCTTTGGGACCCCTTGTAGAGGCAGCAGGGAGGAACTGCAGGCACGGAGAGAAGTGAGGAGAAGAAATCTGGCTGTGAAACCACTGTAGAGGTGGAGAGATGCTGTCTCAGCTAGAACTCTGCTGCTGCTGGCTGTGTGAAGGAGGAGCGTTCCCCCCAGAGGGCCTGGAGGTTTTTGGGGGGATGCGTGGCCCTGCAGGAGCGTTTCCTCGTATCCCACGTGGATTTGATTTTGCAGCCCACGGATTCCTTTCCGCTGAGCAAAAGCCTGCGGAGCCGGAGCTGCCTGCGTGAAGGAGCCGCTCGGCCACAGCAGGCGGGTTCCTCTTGTTATTTTTGTTTATTTTTAATTGAAAGACAAAAGGCCTTGTGCTGGAGGGAGCCTGCCTTTCCCAGAGAGGCTTTGTCTTATGTCTTCATGGGAACAGGAGAAAGATGTGAAGGCAGCAGGGCCATCCCCGGGGCCACCGACCACCACCCACCCTTGGGGGGGACCAGACCCCACCGAGCACCAGCTGCCCCTTTCCTGGGGAACCGGCTTGAGACGGGGGCGAAGGGGGAGCAGCTGCGGGGCGCGGGGTTATGCCGCAGGCAGGTGTGCCCATCACTTGTGCTCTCCTGAGCTTTTTTTGTTGTTTTTTTTCTTTCTTTTCTTCTTTTTTTAATCCCCTCCAAACAAAGGAAACGGGGCAGCTGCACCCGGCGGAGCATCCCGCAGCACACGCTTCGCTCACGCTCTGGGTTTCAGCTTCGCAGGTGATTCCTGCCCCAGCCCTTTTGCCAAAGCAAACCCTCTCACTGGCTTGAGGATGGGGGTGGGAGGGGGGAGGAATGTGTGTTCCAGGCAGGTCGGGGCATTTGCCGGAGCAGGGATGTTTTTGGGAGCAGTCACCAAGCTGAGGAAAGCAAGCCACCCTGTGGCGCCTGGGGCCGCCCAGCAAAGGGGTGGCTATTTATGGGCTGAAAACGGAAAATTGTCCAACTGCCGAAATTGGCAGTGAATCCCATGACTATAATAAACAGCTTCCCGGCCAAGGTCCCTGGCTATTTTATCTCTGTTTTGGCTCAGAGAGGAAGATTTATTTTGTTTGCTGCTTGGAATTTTTCACCCCCCTCTCTTTTTTTTTTTCCTTTTTCTTTTCCTTGGGGGCATGTAAAGACAAGAAACTCCCTGAGCCCAAGCTGGATTTGTTGCTCTGATGGGTGTCTCTGGGTCTGTGGAGGTGTCAGTGCCACCCATGGCACTTGATATATCTTTTGGGGTGAATTCAAAGCTCATCTCTTACAGACCTGCAGGGCATTTGTACGCTCCAAAGGAGCCTTGATATTTAAAAAATAAATAAATAAAAATAGCCAAACAAGCAGAACAGAATTCTGCAGGCCTCCAGAAAGAGTTTGACTGGGGGGCAGGAGGATGGATTCTCTGTGTGACCCTTTCCTTCCCCATTTTCCCTGTGGGCATGTGGGCTGCCAAAACCCAGTTTGGGAGCCCCCATGTTTCTGCACTATCTCTGGGTATCCCTCTCCCCGTTCTGCAGAACCCCCCCCAGCTCCTGCATCTCATTCCCATGGGATGCAAAGGCCACCAAGCCAGAAAAAGTGGGCAGAAGTGGCAGGTGCCCACACAGCATCTTGGTGGGGCGACGGCTCCTGCAGTGCAAGGGACATACAGCATCCTCATCCCTGGGCTTGCAGGACACTGGAGCAGCAGGAGTGAGTTATTAGGGGTCAAGACCCACATTTTGGGACAGTCCTCGCTCCACACATGTGATGCAGCAGCCGTGGCAAGGGTCCACCAGTGCTCAAAGCTGCTGGGACAGAGGCAGCTCCCGGCGTGGGGCTCTCCTCGCAGCCGGAGTGGGAGGATGCAATTCGCAGCTTGTCACGGAGGGGATTTGGCAGAGGCTGCTCCTCTCTGTTTATTGATGTTTAAGCTGGGTTTACTCTCTTGGAATGACTTTTTTCCCCCCAGCTAATGGTTCCTGTCAGTTTTCCTGCAGCACTGCATGGTTTGCTCTCCAGCTTGGAGAACGGGATAAGGTCCAGCTGTGTTTTACCTTACAGCAGGCCCTCGAGGTGCTCCCAAGGACAGATTCCCACCGGGTAAGCATGAGGGTGGTCACACAGGCCAAAAATGCTGGTGAAAGCCTGCGAAACGAACAGCCTGTTTAATTGCAGCCTGCAGCTTTACTGCCTGAATATTAGCAGTGCATGACTTCAAAGCAGCCCAGGCTGGCTCCCTGGGAAACCTTGCACCCCTGCAGTGCTTGAAACCCTCCTTTGCATGACCTGAAGTGGAGCAAACGTGGTTTGGGGGCAGCTGCACTGTGGGGCAAGGAAATTTTGGGCAGGGTGGGACACTGCAGGGTATGATGCTGTGGTTGGCCCCAGTCCCACAAAGTTCCTGGGTAGTGGAGAACCCCAGGAGGTATCCCTTAGGGGTTTGCATGGTATTTCTTTCTTTTCCCACAGGAGCTGAGCTGTCCTGTCATCACACCAAGCCTGGGCATCTCCAGGGTTTCATCCTTGATGGAGGAATGGTGTTTGCCCATTGATCTCCTGGCTCAAGGGTCGTGCTAAAGAGCAGGGATGTCTCAGCTGGTGCATCCTGGGTTTAATAAGGGTCAGTCCCAGTTGGAGATGAAGGACAGGGCAGGACGGGGCAGCCAGGGTCGGCAGCATTCCCACAGGGGTAGGTCCTCCCTGCAGAGAGCCCCGAGGGGCATGATGTGCCGTACGTGGCAGGATGCATCAGCACAAACCCTCATCTGGCCAGAGTTTCTGCAAAGCTCTGACAGCCCAGCTGGGAGACACGGAATCTCCCGGCCCCTGTGAGCAGCTGTGCTCCCCGCAATGGGAGCCGGGCTGGGCTGAAGCTGTGCAGAGCACGTGCAACGAGGAGGCCAGGTCTCAACACAGCGATGGGAAAGGCTTGCCCTGGGCTGGTGTTTTGCTGAGCTGACTGTGCTCAGAGCTCTGTTTTCTTCACCTCTGCTGCAAGTGGAAGTGATGCATTTATATGGGCAGATCATCCTTCAGCACCCCTAAGTTGTATCTGCAGCCCCTATAGCTGCCTGCGTTGAGAAGAGGATGGGATTTCTGAGGGACAGCAAATGAAGACCCCCTCCAAGAGGGCAGGAGGATGAGATCTGGGGCTTGGATGAGACCTGGGGCTTGGATAAGCCCTCGCAGCATTTTCCTAAGGAAAGGGGGTGTGCAGACCCATTCTGATCCTCCCCCCCAGCCCCTGGGTGCGACACAGGGAGCAGGAAGATTTTTTGTGGCGCATCCCAGCCTTTGCTGCGGGATCAGCCCTTCCTTGGATGTCCCCCTCCCCAGAACCACGCCCCAGCCCCGCAGGCTTCGCAGCACCCCTTCGGCGAGCCGCAGCCCCCAGGGAGCCAATGCTGACATGAGCCAGATTTTGGAGCAGAGCACAGGAGGCTGGCGAGGGCTCGCTTTGGCAGAGCAGCGAGGGGAACAGCTTGCGGCAGCCTCTCTCCCCCTCTGAGCGCCTGCTGGGGTGCGTTCCCTAACCTTTCCTGCCTCCGTTCCACTCCTGCGTTTCTCTCTCTCTCCTCCTTTTTTTTTTTTTTTTTTCTTTTCCCCTAACTTTNCCTTTTCCCCTAACTGTAAATGCGCCATAAAAATGGATCAAATTGCTTAAATCACTGTCATTAAATCAGTGTGAGTCCCCCCTCCGCCCCTGTGCTCGAAGCCTGGCAGAGAACATTTGTTCCAAAGGCTGAACAGCCGTCTTATTGCTCTGAAAGCATATTTGCTGCTTGATGGAAGGAGGAGAGGGGGAGAAAAACAGCCTGCAAGGGAAGGAGGAGGCGGGGGGGTGAAACCAGCGGGGGCTGTTTCTCCTTGGACATGGCGGGGAGGGAGAGGGGGCTGTATCCTGTGGGCTGGGTCCTCCCTGCTCAGCTGTCTGTTATCAGCAGGTGATGGGGTGGCAGGGATCAGGGGACCAGGGACACCCCCGGGGGTTGGCTTTGGTGCTGGTTATGCTATAGGGGATGCTGAAGTGGGGTTGTGGGGACCCTGGAGGGCAGTGCCAGCGCAGACCTGATGATTGAGGGGGAGTTTGCCAGGGCTGGAGACATCATGGTTCAGTCTGGTGCATGCATAGGACAGAAACATATCCCTGGTAAACAAGTCGGGTCAAGCTGGTGAACCTTTCTGAGCCCCTGGGTTGATTAATCCCTGCCAGCGGTGGCTAAAGAGCGGCTTTAGACCTGCTGGTGTTTGCACATCTGAATAAAAAAGCTTTTACAAAAACCCTCACCGTGGGCCCCGCTGGAGCCAGCAGCTCGGAAGAGCTGGGGAAAAAAAGCGATTGGTCTGGAAATTCAGCTTCTTTTAGGGGCCAGGTTTGGCATGGGAGAGCAAGGCAGCGGTGGAGGCAGAGACAAGGCTGACTTCAGGAGCTGCTGCGTGTTCCCACGCCAGCACTGGGCCACACGGGGGAATGCAGAAATACTTCTACCCAGGTGGTCTGGAAAATCCCTACAGAGAGAAAAACCCAGGCAGCAAAGGCAGAGGAGAGCCGGGAGCTGGAGGTGGATCAAAGGCCAGGGCTGGGGAAGGGGCTGCCGCAGGTGGCAGGAGCCGGCAGGGCGAGCACATCTCTGAGGCATCACTGAGCACATCTCAAAGGCACCATTACACTGAGCCCTCCTCTTTTTCAGAGAGCTCCAGGCCAGCATCTTACAAAGCTGTTGCACTCACCAGTGACTTTCTGGACTGAAGCTTTGGGAGCTTTGTCCCCAGGAAGTTTTCCCAGAGGAGGCACTTTCCCTCCCCATCCACAGTCCTCCACCCTGCTGAACTGTGATGATGCCTCCTGCCCTGGGAACTGCCTCCGGGGCTTTGCCTGAGCAATAAGGATGGGACAAGCCCAAAACATGACCCTGGGGATGTTATTTAATGGGGAGCTGACCATGGACCATGGTAGGGCTTGTGGAGCCGGGTGGCCACGGGTTGTAGTCTCCTGGTGCCGTTCAAAAGCCCTAAGAAAAGCTGAAAGATTAGACGTGCTGGCACAGAGCCCCACGCGTGGGGCAGAGCCGGTGGGACAGGCAGCCTTGCTCCTGCCCCTGCCCTGGATGCAGTAGCTAAAAGCCAACCGAGCCTAAATGCTAAACAGCTCAGGGGGCTGGAGAGCTGCCCGAATTTCTACAGTGCCATATTAAAAACTCACCAGCTTGCAAAGGCTGCCCGGAGGCTGGCGGGGGGGAGCTCAGCCTTCCCCAGGCACAGCACGCTCCGAGTGGGTCGGTGTGGGGCTCAGCTTGCCCCTGTCTGCTGCTTCTGGGGAGCTGAGGTGGTCCTCCCCGTGCCCTTGAAGACCCCAATAGGTGGCAAGCGGGGAGCCCCCTGCCACGAGCTGGGGGTTTGCTTTCAAGGGTCTGCCTTGGAAATGGGAGCCTGGAGAGGCCAATGCAGCCGTTCCCTCCTTGAGGGCTTTGCAGATTAATTATTCCCAGGGTAAGGAGCTGCTTAATGACCCTCCCCCTCTTCCCCTCTTCCCATGGGAAACTACAGGGACAGCTTCTCCTTGTCCCTCGGGGGCGATGCATGTCAGTCTTAATCCCTGAGCATCCTGCTGGTTGCCAGGGACACTCGGAGCAGATCCTTGGGCCCGGTGCAAACCAGGAATAACTCCCTTAAAGGCAGTGGCTGTGATTTAGCATCTCCCAATGCTGTGACACATGAATGCTCCATGTGGGACCATGAGGGAAAGCAGGTCTGATAGGAATAATCAGGTTTTATTTAACTGTATTGAACTTTGGGGAGCGGGTCAGCCCCCCCTGTGTTCCTGGCTTTTGGTCTATTACTTTGGTTTCTGAATGCCTGCGGGCAGCAGATCTGTCTCGCCAAAAGCACTAATGGAAAAAAAAGGAAGGATATTAATTCAGGGAAAGCATTTTCAAACAGGGACTCATCTGTGTAACCATGATCAAGGTACTGCAGCCATTCAGCTCAAAGCAGGAGCAACGATTTTCCCTCTGGCTGCATCCTAAACCACAAAGATGCTGAGGGACAAAGCTCACTTCAGGCCTCTCCTCTCTGTCCTGATCTCATCCATGCTCTTCCCAGACCAGCTTTCCACTGTGTGGAGCTGTGTCCTGGGCAGGGCTGGGCAGGGCAACCTTGCCAGGTTTTGCCTGGGTCTGCTTCAGACTGATTCTGTAGAGCTTCAGGGGCTCAGTGACCTTCACATCCAGCCTCTCCATCTACAAGGAAAGGGGATGTTGGTCTGCCAGGTAGAAAGGCGGAGCAAGCATGAACAGGAGCAGATCAACAGCCAGCGTGGTTGGACCATCTCCTGGCTGGGGGTGCCAACCAAAGCATCTAAAAGACCTGTTTACCTCCAGGTACCACATCCTACGGGGAGGTAGAGCAGAGAGGACGTGATTTCCCCCTTTTCTACCCCAAAATGCTCTGAGAAGCACAAATGGGTCATCGTCTCAGGCAAGGTCTGACCTTTGGCTTGAATTCTCCCCAGTGGGCTGAAGGACCTAGCTGGGCATCACACAAATGGATGTTTCTGCCCATGGATGGTGAGGGCAGGAGCGAGCACACCCCTCCCTGGTGAAGGCGGTCACTAACCCTGTTGCAGAGAACTTGCAGCTCACTTTATTGCGGGTGTGTGTTTATTGCTTCCTGATGGGAAGGCCCACATCTGGGACCTATTTGCTTAGGACCTTGTTAGGGGGTTGTGGTCTCAACCGCTCTTTACCTCGGCCTGCCTGTAATCCTGCACTTTGGCTAACTCCCTGGCAAAGCCCTCTGCAGCACGAGGCTCTTGGTGTCAGTGTAGTCTGCAAGCCACTTCACCAGCAGGTCCACCACCTTGTTGTGAAGGTTGGCCACCTTCTACTTGTGGGAAGCTGTCAGGGTGCAGAACTGACCAAGGACCTCTCTGCATTGGCCACTGTCCTCTCCATGAGCTTCACCCACCTCTTCCTGGGGGACACACATGGAAGCAGTGGCTGGGATTGCTAGCAACACTGGGCTGGGCTGGGAATTTGAGCCATGGTGTTCCTCAATGCAGGCAAGAAACCCTCTTTTACTCAACCTCTGAATCTGTAAAGCCAAGTCCAGCTAGCTCGCACTTGTTTGAGGCTGGCAGGAGCTGTACTTGTTCCTCACCATTGCTCCTGCCCTTCCCCAGTGCATGGTGCTGGTGGGCTGCAGGATAATGACTAGCAGGACCTTAAATTTCCCAGGTTCTGGAACTCCAGTGAACTGCTGTTCCCCCTTCCCCACTTTCAGTGACCCTCTGCCAAAAATAAAGTATTTGCAAGCTGTGCCAGTGCTCTGATGGGCTGTGGGGCTCTGAGAAATGTGGGATCATGCCCACTTGCCTGGATGAGCTGAGCAATAAGGGAGAAATGGGAAGAGCTAAAATGTGAGCGAAGGGTGAGGGAAAGCTGGGGGGGTGCTGAGATCAAGTCTGGGAGATGCTCTTGACGCTGGGGATGAGGGATGTTCTTGCAAGAGCAAGAAGATGCTGAGCTGCTCAGGTGCTGGTGGGAAGCACTGCTTGAAGCCATGATGTCTTGGGAACACCACCACAGCCAGACCCCAATAGCTGTCCCCACCACAGCTACCTGCCCAGGCAGCAGGGGGACAGGGGTGAAAAGGGCCCCTCTGCCAGGAGGAAGACCTGTGGGAGGAAGGAGGCTGCAGCCTGGTTTGTAGCTGCCTGGGAACCTCTTGAGCTCTGATGCTTTTTCCTGATGAGGCCCCGCAAATCCCACGGCGAGATCTTGGCTCCAGTCGCACGGCGCAACGTATGGATCCAATATAGAGCAAGTCGTCTTTGTCAGAGCAGCCTCCGAGCTCCAGCAGATGCAAAGTTTCGAGGAAATTGTGGTTTTTTGCATGTGTCTTTAAACGCTGAATCCAAACAGGGTCTTTCTCCTCCACCTCTTGCTCTTGCTGGGAGGTAGCAGGACAGCAGGCTGCTTCTCTCTCTGCTTCCCTCCCTTGAAAGGGATGCGGGAGGGGCTGCATTTCCAAACACATGGTTTTCCTCAGGAGGGTGTGCTGCCACTTATGGAAACAAAAAAAAAATCTTGTGTATTTGGGGAGTTAAGCCCTAGGACAGCTGTCGAGGCAGCCAGCTCCCAGCATCATCGCGCAGGTAGCCACGGACAGGCGTGATTGCACTGCTCGTTTCCAATTAAAAGCTGATTTGCTACAGACCTCTCCTGACCTTCAGCCTGGCAGGCTGCTGTTTTGCACGGGGAAACAGTCCCGTCTCTCCACCTCCCTCCCTCCAAGCTCTCGTTTCCTTCCACCGTGCCCAAGATAACACCCTGTCTTGCTCTGTCATCATCTCTTTATCTTAACCCTGCAGATTTTTCCCTTCCCTAGTGAGCTGGATGCATTCTTAATGCTTATTGACAGGGTTTTACAAGCACAATATAGGATCTGGGTGTAGGATGCGCAGGAACCCAGGTCCTTGTTCCTGTCTCAGGGGAGGGAAAGCTATTTGGGATATCTCCCTATAGGGCTGGGCCTGGGGGCTTCCCAGAACTCAGTACAGCCCCATGCACTGGTGGTGGGAGGGACTGTGCACTCATAAGACCCTCAGCTTGTCTATCTGGGACCCAGAGATGTACCCATCCTCGACCCCTATAGCTGCTGCAGCTGCCAATGTTGCTGCCACATAACCCAGGTCCCATGGGATTCCCCTTCCCCAGGGGTCCTGCGGCATCTCCCATCCCCACTGCTCTCTCCTCCCCTCCTGCTTTGGAGATTTTGAGGCTGTCACACGGCCAGGAGTCAGGAATTGCTGGGCAAGGTCTGTCTCTGTGCTCCCGGAGCTGAGCCTGGGTATACCCGCAGGCAGGACAGCTTTGGCCAGGCTCTCTGCCAGCACCGTGACTGCAACAACAGCTTTGAATTTAGCAAGCTGCGGACTTTGCCTTCTGGTCACCAGCCTCTGAGTACCTCCTATTGATTTGTTTATGCGAGGGAAAAATATTGAGCTTGGAGCACGAGATGGAGAAGAGAGTTACCTGTTGGAATGGAGGGCTACTGCCTGGGAGGGGTGGATGGAGATAGGGGTGGGAGACAGGGTGGCTCCAGGGGCCCTGAGGCTGAGGAGGTGGGTTACAATCTCCTGGTGATGGAGATCTGTTTTGTTTTCTGGAGATTTTACTTATTTCCTCTACGGGAACTGTACCCCAGCTCAGCTCAGTGTCTCTGCAGGCTCAGCCTGCAACGTTGGCAGTAAGAAAAAGCCTTACATGAGAGACAAGAGAGACCTGGGACCAGAAAGACTCTGCCAACAAGGGGGCTCGAACATCACCAGCTTGCTGAGGCGGTGGCAGCCTGGCTGAGCACGGATGCGTTCAGTGCACGTGTGATGGCAAGGGACAGCAGGGTGCCTGCCAGCTGGGGTGCCAGGCCGCGGGGTGGGAGCTGGACTGTGCCCGCTCTCCCTGTCCCTGGACCAGCAGAGGGCAACAGTGACCTTTGCAACCAGCTGTCCCCAAAAAATCACCCTCCTTGCACTGGAGCTGCTTGGCTGGTGCACCCCAGTTGCAGGGGACAGCAGGGTCCCGGTGGGTCCCATGTCAGTGGGTGGGTGCACTGGTCCTTCCCTGTGAAACATGGGGTTTTCTCGTTACCTGCTGTGCAAAGTGGTGGTGTTCATGCTTGACCTGGCACGGTAACCCCATCCATGGAGTAACCATTCCCACCTTGGAGCCCATTGATGGTCATCACCCCATTGATGAGCTGCAAGGTGGGGATCATTACCCCATCGTCAGGCTCCCAGGTGGGCTATATAGCAGGGAGAGCTTCTTTATGCCTAAACTTTGGTCCTGAGCAGGGCTCCTCTGCTCTGGACACTGCCTTGGTGGGTGGTGGTGGTAGCAGTATTGGTAGCAGAGCTGCTGTGCTTCCTACACTGTATGTCCTCTAGATGGGTGTGATTTCAGGTAAGCACTGCTATATTACTCCTAAAAGAAGGTTGGATGCTGCCTAGAAGCCTAAGCTGCCTTGTGAGGTTTGTGAGTGCCCACATGGGCAGAGATGGGCAGTGGAGGTGGTGGGTTGTGGTACAGGTCGTGCATTGATGCTAGAGGAGGGCTGGGCAGCGGGAGATGGTCACAGCCAGACCCATCTTAGCTGTATTTTTGAGGTTTGAGACAGGATGAGTGTTGAAGGACCCAAAATCCAGAGTGGCTGTGAACCAGCAACCCCAACTCTCAGTTGCCAACCCCTCTGCAATTAGCCTCCTGAACCAGCCAGCAGGCTGGAGCTGCAATCTTCCTAACGAAATGGCTCAGTACCTCAGCTGGTGAGGTCAAACCCAGAGCGGTCATTAGCCATTGCATCGACTTCCCATTAACGCCCTTGAGCTGCTGGGAGGGAGAATCTGGCAGGCAATGTCCTGCCACCCCTGACCAGCCAGAGGTGGTGGTGGGTTGGGGGGGGCACCTTCGATCTTCCTGCAGATCTAGGAGTCCAATCCATTTGCTGAAATGAATGGGAAATGGTTGAAAAGCTAAACCTCAAATTAGGTATTGACTATCTGCCGAGCTGGGCAGCGCTACCTGCTGTAAACTGAGTCGTGCTTTCCATCGCTGTGTGTGGACGCACGGGGTGGCTGGACCCCCTGGCTGTGCCAAGGGGCTGCTGGCATCTCATCCCAAAGGGATGCTGGGCTGGGTATCGGGTTTTACCCTGCCCGCTGGACCTGCTTGCCAGGGAGCTGGAGCCCTCGGTGAGGCCTTGTGCTCCACGGTGAGACAGTTGGGCTGGAATCCTGCTGTCACGCTTCGGTTAATATTAAACCATTAAATGTGCTCAGCCCTTAATAGAGAGGCTGGTTGGAGCCTTAACCCTGCGCTTGCCAATCGTCTGCAGGGGTGGCAGCCTCAGCCCTGGTTTACACATCCTTACTGCTGAGGCATCTTTACTTTGCAGGCAATTTTTATCTCTTTTTTTATTTTTTTTTTTTTTTTTTTTTTTTTTTTACCCCCCCCCCCCTTCCAGATATTCTCCAGCCTCCTTCCCAAGTCACAAATTCAAGGCCACCCCGCAAAATATGTTTTTAAAAGTCTATTCATTCGAAATCCTGTGATACTCGGCAAAAATGGTGTTTGAACAAACTCTAAATCGTACTTTAAAAGAAAACACAGCTGTTTAATTACAGCCTGAATGCAAAGCAGCCTCCATCGTGTGAGTGGTAGGAGCTGGGTGCTGACTGTGTTTGGCCTCTGATCCCCTTTAATCTCTGCAGTCAAAGGATTTTGGTTTGATTTCCTTTTATTTCCCCACCCAGCTTGGAATCTGCAACCAATTTGTTGTTGTTGTTTGGGAAATAAACCCCAGGGAAAAGGTCTGGATCCGGCGCAGCCGGGCTCACACCGGCTCTGCCGTGCCGCCTCCTGGTTACCCCAGAGCCAAAAAAAAAGAAAAAAAAAATCTGTTTTCCCTTTGCCCATCCTGCTCTGCTTTTTTTGGCCCGTCTCTCCCCCGCCCTGAAGGAGCCAATGACTTTTGCATCTGCTGCCGCATCTGTTTTACCCATCGGGTCTGAGCGTGGCAATAACTTCAGCTGGGAATGGGAGCCTGCAGGCAAGCCAGGGCTGGAGGGGGGAGAGAAAAAAGCTTCCTCCAAGAGTCCCTCACTCCAGGAGGAATTAAGTGTGAAGAAACATGGAGATATGTGAGCAGCTGGGCATCCTACCGGGGCGCAGACCACTTCAGAGGTGATAAATCCAACCTGGGGTTTTAGGCATTGAGGAGAGGATGAGGATGATGGTTGCCCTGAGCCAGGATCCTTCCAGAGCATTGATTATTTTAATAATCTCACTTGGTGAGACTGCCAGGCTGCTGGGCTCTCAAGGATGTAGTGATGTTATTGGAGCCTGTGGCTCCAGGTTCATCCTTGGTACAAATCCATCGCTTCCAGGCTCGAGCTCTGCCTCTGCTGTGGCAGAGCTCGAGGGGAATCTGATAGCAGGTAGCAAAAAGGCAAATAACCCGCTGGCCCTGGATTAAAGCACAAAGCTCCCAGGCGAGTCCTGGGTTTGCATTGCTGGCAGGGTGGCTGGGGGTTGTCCCGGAGCTCTGGTGGCAGAGGTTAATGTCCCAGAGGGTTGCTGGCTGTGGACCAGAACCCCCAAGGCAGCAGGATGAGGTCCTGCTCAACCATCAGCCAGTTGCTCACCTGAACAAGACACAGTCAAAGTGTGAGGGCTGAGCTTCTCTGTGATGTCTGGTCACACCAACCACTGGGGACAGTGGGTGATGTCCCTTCTGGCTGCCCAGAGTGACCCATTGCTGCCACATTTGGCTGTGCTCTCCTGTGGCATGATGCTTCGAGTGATGCAAACCTTTCCCTGCACCTCTCCTTGTCCTGTCAGGCTTTGCCCTGAACCTCCAGCCTGGTGGGCTCCAGGCTAGTCCTGCCTGGACCTTGCACCCCCTCCGTGAGCTCAAAACCGTGCTCAGCTCCACTCATCACCTTTGATTTCCTCTTGGAGGCTGCACCAGCCTTTCATTTCGCTCTCCTTCGCCGTGCACGGTGCCTGTGCCATAAGCCTTTTCAGGCGAACATTAAAGCCTTTGTCTGGTTGGGAGCGCGGAGCAGACCATTTAGGAGGAATTAGTGGTTACATTGAAAGGGGAAAATAAGGGCTCCTGGGTTAAATGCACTTTAAATGTCTTAATAATTGCAATTGGCCAACTTGTTCCTCCCCGGAGCCAAAAGCCTGTAATATGGGAAGCTTTTCTCTAATCAAGAGCAGCACTGATACCTTATGGAGGAAGCCACATAGGATGGAGAGAATTATTTCTCAGAGCTCAGCAAGCAGAGCTGCCTGTCTGTCATCCCCTAGTCGCCAGCCAGCCAGCCCCTTTGAATCCACCGGTCGCCAGTACAGCCAGGACAGGGCTCAGGGTGGCTGCATGCCACCTCCATCCCAGGTGATGTGTCCCTATGAGACTCAGCTCTGAGTGAGAGTAGCCCTTCCCTTCCTGACGCAAACCCTCCCCAGGGACCCAGGGTTGTCCCCCTGCCCGGGAAGCACCATAGAGCCCCGGCAGCCTCAGTGTTGCTGGCAGGGAGCCCCGTCAGTGCCATCCAGGTGGCTGGCTGAGCCCCCGCGCAGACACATCCCGGCTCCCTGGCTCCAGCCGCCGCACGGCCACGTCATCCATCAGCGATGACAAGCTCCTTTTGCAAGGAGCCTTTGTTGGCACCCTGTGCCGAGCCCGGGGAAGAAGGGAGGGGGGGGGAAAAGGGCTCACTGGCTTGCGGCAGACCTCCAAGGCGAGAGCATCGGCCCCAGCAAGGAGCAGCCCCCTTCCTGCCAGCGGCCCGGGGAGGGAGGTTAAAAGGTGCAGCTTGGAGGAGGTTAAAAGCAAAGCAGCTTTTAATTTATAACGTGGCCGAAAGAGAAATTGTAGCCAAAAAAGATAAAGATGCTGGAATAGCTGGAATTCTCCAGCCGCTGTGACTCCGAAGGGTAAAGCCACTGGAATGCGTGTGTGTGTTTGGGGGTGGGGGGTGGCAATTCTGCTCTGCTCCCCCTGCCTGGGGTCTCCCCTGCAAGAGCAGGGGGTCTGCCTGGAGTAGCAGCAAGAGGCAGGAGGGATGGAAGCAGCAATGCCAAAGGATGCACATGTACCCATGTAGCTGTGTTGGGGATGGGGTCACCGGGGTGCAAGCCTGTCCTTAGCCCTCCCAGGCTGCTTTCTGTGCTGAACCAGGACCTGCCGCCCCACTGCCTGGATGAGGGCAGTTTCAGAGGCGCTCGCGGGAGAGGGATGGGGGCCAAAGCACCTCCCTATTTGGGCTCAGAGCTTGGCCTGGGGTTTCTGCAAAGCACAGGCAGAATTGAACCACTGCCCGAGGAGGAAGGTCTGGGCTGCTCCTGCCCTGGAAAGCAGAGAGAGCGGGAGCTGCTGCCCATCCTGCACCCCACTGAGCTCCTGGGGCACCCGCACTGGCAAAGTGGGTGGCAAAAAAGGAGTGAGAGCCAGAGGGGAAGTCTGCTTCTTTACAGGTTGCAAGCGGCTGTAAGGATGGGTCTGCCCTTTTGCAAGGTCTTTTGCATCTCGTATTTCTCTGATCTGGGTAACCTTCAAGCAAGGCTGGCCTTTAGCACCTGGCTGCATCGCTCAGGGCTTGGGCCACCAGCCCTTGCCAAGGACGATCCTGCTCCCCATCTGCTCCCTTCCCTCTCCCCGATCTGGTTACAATAGCCCATTCACAAAACCATCCCAGGTCGCAGGATAGGAGAGGAGGGAAAGATCCATCCACCTCCCTGTAGATAGGAGGAAATGCCTGCAAAAGGAGGTGGAAGCACTCTGTCCCCTCACTGCCACGCTTGTGGCAATGGGGCAAAATGCATCCCAGTTCCCTCTGGCAGGGAGGTGTGAGGAGGTGTGAGATGGAGCCGATGCTGGTCCTGTTTGTGCTGCCTCCCTGTGCCGTGCCATATGCTCTGTGCTGGGAAAGCTGGCTGGAGCCTTTGCAGGGGTTTGGGGACCGAAAGAGGACAGATGCCCCCAGCACACCATGTGCGTGTTGACATGCTCAGGACAGCACTGCCCTGGTGATGCTTGGTGGGAAACATTTGTGTCCCAGCTCTGTGTTGGAGTACCTGTGGGGTCTCCCTGGAACTAGAAGCATCAGCAGATGTGGGTTAGGAAGAGAAGGGGGCTGCTGGAGCTGTGCAAAGTGCAGGGCCTGGGTGGGGATTTATCTCCCAGCCCCTGGCAGAACAAGGACTCCCTGTCTGCCGCTGGCAGAATGGAACCAGGGTGTGCAGATTGGCTGGAGACACTGTTTGTTTTCCTGTGAGCAGCTCTGACCTTCTCTCCCAGGTGTGAGCTGGGGAGGACATCATGCCTGGGCTGGTGGACCAGGGTTTGGGCAGATCTGAGCCTCCTGCCCCAGCCTGGCTGCCTCTGCCCGCACGGATGGATGCTCTGACCCAGTTATTGACTCTTTGCTATTGCAAAATCCAGCCAGGCATGAAAATCAGAGCTGGGGCTGCCTTGAAAGAGACACGGGAGCTTTTGGGTTTTGGTTTCCAGGCAGGGCTGGATCAGGGTCAGCTCTGTAGCTGGAGGCACAACCAATCCTCCTCAGCCTGTTCTCCTCCCGGTATGATATAAGATCACCCAGGGCATCCCGGGTGGTGCCGACCTGCCCAGAGCCGGTCTGGGTTGCTGCCACTTATTTGAACTCCCTGTTTTCTCCTTTTCACAGTTCATTTCCCTTCCCTCCATCTGGGAGACAGGACAAGGAGCTTTCTTGATTTTTTTTTTTTTTTCCATGGTGTTTATAACAGCACATCTTGCACCCATGACCGCTTAATGGGGTTTGTTTGCTGCTGTACCTCCAGCCTGCCCAGCATCCCCTCTCCAGTGAGGCTAGAGGCAAAATCCAGGGTCAGCACCCAAATGATCCGTGCCTGGTTTGTGTGATGATGGGGATGTTGTGACCCCACTGTTGGGACAGATGCCTGGGATGGTTCCCATTCTGATATGGATTTTGTATTTGTAAAAAAAAAAAAAAGGCAAATATTTTTCTGCTTTATGCTGCAGAGATTTACTGCCAGCCTGGATATGGGAAGCAGTGCAGGTGAACTAAGGCAGCCCCTTGCTCCTGTGGGTGCTTAGGGAGCAGAGGTGCTAACTGGAGGTTTTTGGGTCTGGGTGAAGCCGTTTTTCTCCCCTAGCCACTCCAACAGCTCAGGCATTTGGCATCATGGTTGGGTCCAAGTGCAACTTTGCACAGCACAACAGAGCTCCTGGGGTGGAGGAGACCCAGCTATTTAAATTTAGGGAGGAGGGAGTAAGATTATGTCCCCCTCTAGGGAGGAAAATTCTCATTTTTTCCCGTGCCTACAGGGGAATGTGAAAGAAGGGGTATGTATTTCTTCCCCCTTCCCACCACACTTGCACAGATGCGGCTTCCAGCATCCTCCAGGCTGGGGAGGACCCTCATTCCCTGCCTCCCCTCCAGATTAAAGCTGAGGTCTGCCTGGGCTGCGTTCATCCCAGGCCAGGCTTTGACACAAATGAGATCATTACCAGGAGCTAATGGGGCATGTGTGCTGTGACTTTGCTGCTCCACTGCTGCACCTTCCTTATTTACTTTGAGTTATTTGGAGGGGGGAAGAAGTAAAACGAGGGCCAAGCCCTCCCCCATCGCCACTGCCATGTAATTAGTGTTACAGCAAAACCACTAATGTCATTCTGGAACAGGAACTCCTCCAGCCGCTGGCCTGGGAAACAAAAGGGATTGTTTTTTTTCTCCCCATGGCTTTATTGTTGTGGGAATACTCAGGGCCCAGGCTCAAAGCCCTGTCAGGCAGATGTCATTGGCCTGCCTAGGTCTCAGCTCCTGAAATCCCATCCCTCTTGCTCCCAGGCTTCCCTAACCTTCCCTTCCTTTCTCCAGCATGGAGGTTTATCCCTGGTTGGCAGGTTGAGGGTGCATCCCTTTCCCCCTGCACCCATCCCCAGCGGCTGCCATTCCTCAGAAGCCTGAATTGGGGCAGACGCCAGAGAAAATTTCTGCAAATAATTTGGGGAAGTGGTGATGGGGAGGGTTGCTTTCCCTGCTGGAGGCTTGTTTTGCTGCTGAAAAAGCTGCATTATTTCACCTGGGGTAAGTTACACCTTAGAGCTTTCCTGCAGCAAAAACTCTGGCTGCACCAAACCCAGCAGGTCCAGGCCTGGGAGGGTGCCTGTGGCCCAGCGTGGGGACTTATTTCATGATAAAATTAAAGCGACTCATCTCTGCTCTGTTTTAACCCCAAGATGGCTCACAGGCACTGCTGAGCTTTTCCTGGCTCTTTAAGCTCAAGTCTAAGCTTTGAAATGGCAGCACTGTCCCTGCGCTGGGACACTGGGTAAAAGTGATGCTGGGGAGATGAAAGGAGATTTGCCATTTTTAGTTTAACTGCTGGAAGTTCTGCTTTCTGGCATGTTGTCAGGGCATTGCGAGGGGGGTGGAATTTCCCATTATCCCCCCTCAGCCTGGATGGTTTGCTTCAACGTGGTATAGGCATCGTATGTGTGGAGCTGCCTTAGAAAAAGAGAGTGGCTTTGCCGGGTGGGAAACGTGTTGATTTGCAGCCTGTGTTAAATAATATCTAATCTAGAATCTGCTAGCAGATAAGAGCTCAGCGGTATCGGGTAGGGCGATGCCCTTGGTGTCACGTCGGGACCTGCCTGGGTGCCACTCCGCTGAGCACCGCTTGTGGGTTGCAGCGTGCCTGCAGGCTGCAAAAACCTGCTCTGGGCCTCCTGTCACCTTCTCGAGTGGAGCAAACCCGTTGTTTTTCCAATGGTTGGGTATCAGGATGGCAGCAGGGAAAATTTACCTTCAGGTCTGACTGGATTATGGTTCCACATCCTGAGATTTCCTCTTATGTTCATGCTTTTTTACTATAATTAATGTACCCACAGATGCTCTTGCTGTCTATAGAACTGCCTAATAGATATTTGTTCAAAAAGGAACTATTTCATGACCTTAATCCCATCGAGCCTCTAGATCTGCTGCTTTACAGCGGTGAGGAGTTCCCCAGGTTAGCTCTCAGCTCTGTTTGGGGGACAAAAGGGAAGTAACTTTCTCTCTGCGGGCTGGCTCCCCCTGCTTAGTGTTTCCTCTGCAGCTCTTTTGGTCCCTCTTCATCCCATCGCTCGGGGGTTTCTCCTCCTTTCCCTCCCTGCTCTTGTATTTCTGCACTCAGTTTTGCTGCAGGAAGGGGCACATGGCAATGTTGGGCAGCAGAGCTGCCTGCTCTGCCTTCTCCAGCCCCTCCTCCTCTTCCTTCTCCATCACCTTCACTTCCTTTCTGGTGAGCCGAGCGGTTTGCATTGATCCGTCTGCTGCCACGCTTAGATCTCCTTCCCGAGGGACTTCAGCTCATTTTGAGCCCACCACTGTGCAGGAATCGCTTGCTCCATCTTTCACATGCCTTCCTTGATGCTGAAACTCATCTTCTGCTGGCTCACACGAACCCCTTCCCCAAAACCCCGCCGTAATCTGCATTGCTCCATCACCCCCTCTGGCACTTTCCTGCGTGCTTGGCTGGATCAGGCCTCAAGTCCTTCCCTCTGGAGCTATTTGCAGCCCTCCTGACGCCACTGACCTTCGCGGAGGCTGCGGTGGCACCTGGCAGCTCTCCGGCATCCTTCTTTCACCCCTGCAACCCTCCCGCTCCCGTGCCCCCCGCCATGCACTGGCTGCGGCGTCTCCCTCCGTGCACGCATCCTGCTCAGCCCCTGGCGAGCTCCCGCGCCAGGAGCCGTTAGTGGGAATATCTTGGCTTGGCCACCCTCCCGAATTTGAAGGTTTGCATCCAACACGCCCATGTTGGCGCCCAGCGCTGCGTCTGGGCTGCTGCGTGGGTGGTGGGGAGCAGGTTCAGAGACCTTCCCTTTCTGAGGGACGGGGATGGGGAGAAAAAAGCTTTTCTGAGGATTTTTTAGGACTAAAGTTGAAATTTCTTTTCCACGGACTCTCCAGCGCTGACAGAGCCTGGGACATCCTGCTCTGGTACATCAGCAGTGAGTGATGAGGGAGAGGGAAATTCCCAGAGCATCCCCCTCTCTGCAGCCACCCAAGCACTCTCTCCCAGCTGGAGATGGTAGCCTGAGGTCCCTAAATAAGGGAGGGGAACCCTGGACCATGGTTATCCAGGCATTTCAGAAACATGGAGCGTTTGCCTCTGCATCCCAGCATCTCTTCCTGGGTGTGCTGCTGCCTTCTCCTCGCCCTTTGGGAGTCCTGGCCCTTAAGGGTCGCTGGTGGCTCCCAGCAGGGAGGGCTGGCTTGAGATCTGGGTGTCCCCACTGCCCCGGTTGGGGTGAGGGTGGCTACAGGGGTCTGGGCTGATATTTATAGGAACTGGCTGTCTCAGTGCTGATTTGAAAAACCCCACGTAGCGCCGGGTTGGATCTGTGTTCTCTGGGACTTTCCCTCCTGCATTTGTCAGTGTCAGCAGGAGTAATTTCATAAATATGCTGGGAGCAGGGGTGGGGACTTCACCCAGACTTTACGTCAATGTAAACAGCCCTAATTGGTGCTGGAGCCTCATAATTCCAGGATTTCCCCCCCTCCTTGCCCGCGTGCATCGAGGAAATTCGCAGTGCCAAGGCGAAGCATGTTTTCATTCATAAATCCTGGGCGGGGGGTGAGGGGGGAGGCAGGGGCTCGCTGGTGTTTCTTGCCTGGGGGTGCTTTTTATTTCTACTACCCCCCTTCCCCATCCTTGCTCTCCTGAATCTGACTTATCACTTTCTTAAAGCGGTGGTGGAAGCGCATGCATGTTTAATGGTGTGAGTGCTGGGAAGAGAATATAGCCATTTACTACTCAAAGGCTGTGCCGGGGGCTGCCTCATGGCCCCTGGGGGTCCCGCTGCCTTCCCGCAGTCACTCGTTTGATGGCGTAGGAGCTGGCTGCATGACTGGAACCATATGGTCTTTGTTGGGGGGCCAAACCAGTCTGCCTGCACCCAAGCTGGGGGCTGCAGGGCCAGGATTGCTGTGGGTCAGTCCCCTGGGTGGCTGGTGAGCTCTGTTTTCTTGCTGATGCGCATCTCCTGGGAGCTTTTTGTATTTCTAGTTAATGCATCCTGGGATGAGATGGGATGGGATGAGATGAGATGGAATGGGATGAGGGAGAGGTTAGGGGCTGTGTTGAGTAGTTGGGTTGCAGAGTTGGGAGCATCTGCCTCCCATCCTCGTCCCAACTCTGTGCCCTGGCACAAAGGTGAAGCCACCCAGGGCCATCTGCACCCATGCCCGGGCTGGGAAAGTCATAGAATCATAGAATGGTTAGAGTTGGAAGGGACCTCAGGTGAAGGCTGTGGGTGGGTATTTGCCATTGCAGGGCACTGGTCAGTCACGGTTGGCACTGCGTGGGGAGGTGATGGGCTTGCCAGCAAGGGCAGAGCTGAGGGTGATGCTGTTGATCCCTGCCAAGCATCTTTGAGCTCCTGAGCACCAACCCAGGCAAGCTGGGCAGGTCCTGGCAGGAGCTCATCAACTGCCCACTCCTCCTCTGCGTCTGGCAGGGTGCGGGGATGCGATTTGCCTGTGATTCTTGTGGGATCCAGCTTTTTTTTTTTCCATGTGTGGGGTGGGGTTTTTTTTCCAAAGGGCTTGGAGGAGGAACTGTTTGGCTGGGCAATCTCCCCACTTGCGTTCATTGGCCTCCGCTGTGCAGGATTTGCAACCTGGATGGGGAGCTGAAGCAGAGAAAAGGGCTGGGGGCTGGCAAAGAGGAGCCCCCTCCTCCTCTTCCTTGGCACCCCCCCAGCGCAGGGTTCCCGGCAGCTGGCTGCCAATCTCTCACTTGCATTAAAGGCTCCTTCCTGCCTATGAAATGAGGCTCATAAAAGCAAAACAAAACAAAAACAAACTTGGCAGCAGGCAGGGCAGGGTTATGCTCGGCTGCTATGACACCCAGAGGCTGCCACATCCCCCTGACCCACAGCTAAGGTCAGCAGCCTCAGGATGCAGCTCTGGTGCAATGCCTCCTGGCTGCTCTGCTGGTGGTGTAAAGTGTGGGTTTTGGGAAACCAGGACAGGGGGTCACATAGACAGCAGCATTGCCCCCACTTCTTCTTTCGAGGCTGGGAGACTGGCTGGGCAAGCGGGTGGGATTGTGATTTATTTATTTATTTATTTCTCTGTGCTGCTGTTTCACTTCTGGTGCCCAGAAATAGACTTAAATTCTGCCTCCCTGAAGAGCTGAAGTGAAACCCAGAGGAAATCAGCCATCGCAGCCACATCTGTGGCCCAGCGCTGGGGGCTGCTGCTGGACTTTTCATCATCCCCAGAGCCTGCTCCCATCACAGCTGCCCCTGTATCTGCCAGCACAGGGTGAGCAGTAGGGATGCAGGAAGGGATGCTGGAGCAGGGGAATGGACCCCTAAAACCTCACAGGGATTTTTGCTGTGGATGCACACCCAGTTTTTGGCATCTCTTCATACTGGGGTGGAGATGGGTTCTGTTCCCTGTCTCCCCTTCATCCTGGGGTGAAGGACCTGCCTCATGCAGCAGATCTGAGTGGACAAAGATTGCCCCCTCCAGGGTCTGTGATTTTTTATTTATTTATTTATTTATTTATTCTTACTTTTGCAGCCTGATCTTCCCCACGCTGCTCTGGTTCCTATGTAGGACACTGCAGGATCACCTTTCCCTCTTGGTTCTGAGATAAGAAGAAGGTGGTTGCCCTGGAGCCTGGGATCTGACCATCTCACAGCTCCATGGCTGGTGTGAAGCGGTCCCACCGGTCTCCTGCATTGCAGTCCCCAGGGACTGTGATGGATGGCAAAGCCATGCAACAAAGCTGGGGGACCCCAGATGGTCCTGGGAGGGGGTGTGTGTGTGTGTCAGACCCCTCTGCTGGCAGCACCTGCCTGGGGCTGGTGCCAGTAGGGGTTGTGTGTGCAGCCAAGATGTTGAGAGCAGGTCGGAAACATCTGGGATGCTGCCATGGGTGTTGGATTTGGCTGGGGCAGGAGGGCTCGGTGGAGCCGGAGGGCTGCCGGGTACCCACCCACGCTCCGGGCTTGTCAGGGTAACTCCAGCATTAAACAGAGCTGGGCTCCATGCCCCCTCACTGGCCCTGCTGGGAAAGGCTGTCTGTTTATTTAAAACATCTTTTAGTGCCTCTCGGCTCCTCTGCTGGAAGGGGAAGCCCCAGGAAGGGCAGCAGGATCCGGGTGTCCTCGAGTGGGACCCATTGCTCCTCTGCCAGCCGCTCCTGCCCTGTCTGCACTGGTGTCAGATGTGGGAACGTGCTGGGGCTGGTGTCGCCCTGCCCTCCAGCACACACGCCTATTTACACCCTTGTCCCTCTTGCTGACTTTGACGTATGGCAGATGTTTTCTTCTTGGGCTGGTCAGTGGAAGAGGAATGGCTTCGTATACATCGGAAGTGCAGTAAATCACCGCGATGGGTTTCTCAGAAGGGCTTCCAGCCAGGGCCATAAACATATTGCCTTCGGCCAATATGACATCCATGGAGCTCTCAGGCCATCCACCCGGCCGGCGTGCAGCTCAACGGCTCTCTTGCATCCAGCTAGCACTCAACAGCTGATAACTATTTTTTTTTTTTTCTCTCCCCCCTTTTTCTTCCAAGAGTTGAGCTGTTTTTTTGAACTAAAAAGCTCAAAGGGGCCTCCAGCCAGCAGCTTAAAGCCCAAGATGTAGGGTTTGTGAGCTGGATGGCTTAGGGGTTACAGAACGTATGCGCTGATGTTCAGGTGGCTCCAGGACCCCATCATAGGCCAGGTCCCCCCTGAGCAGGAGCATCATCCCTCCCAAGCAAGCAAAGAGTTTGGTAACTTTGAAAAAGGCAATTTATTTCTGCTGGCCACAGCAACTCCCACATCTTTGGGGAAAAAGGTAAAGAAAAGAAGAGATCTTAGATCACAATTGCATTTTTTTAAACTGTAGTCATCTCCCTCTGTTCTTCACAGTGTTTTCCCACCAGCAAGGTTAAGAAATCGTGTTTTATATTGCTTTGGCTGCTGACCCTTCAAGAGACGCTGGATTTCAGGCAAAAGAGCTGGAAAGGAGTCTTCTGAGCTCACCTCAGCCCTGGGCAGGAAAGACACTTCATAAAGAGGTTTAGTAAAAAGCTTGGTCTAAAGAAAATGACAAGGAAAAATTTCCCAGGCAATGGATGACCTGGTTGTGTTTTGGAATATGAAGTCTTCTCCTGAGAAGGAGGTGTTTCCCTGTGAGTGCTGCTGCTCTGTGTTTTGGGGACACTGGGTTCTTCAGGGAAGGATTGCCCTTCCAGAAAGTTTGCAGCAGAAGCAGTCCAGTGGCAAAATGAGCAAACTTTAATATTTTTTTTAATTAGAAAAAAGTTTAATTTAGAACTTTGTGATGTTTAATCACCATGAATTTGGTGTTTTCATCCACAGGTCACAGCAGCCTCAGCAGGGTGGCTGGGGGTGTGGGGGATGTGAGGGGCTGGGACCATCATGGGAGCAGGAGAGTTTTCCAGCCCTTTTTACTGGGTGTCCCTGAGACCCACTGATGTTCGCAGCAGGGTCCAGCTGGGGTTTTATCCTGGGTCTTTCCACACGTGTGGCTGCTTGGCATAAGCCTCTGTGCACAGTGGAGCCCCCCACCCCCAGGCTGCTTGTGAGAGCCACAGCTTGTCCCCAGACAGGTATTTACTGCCCTTTAAAGGCAGGATACTACTGGCTTTGATGCTCCATCCCTCTTTTCTGCAGCATCTCTGTGTGAGCTGACCCTGTGGGGTTTTGAGGGGGGATTCTGGCTGGTGGACCTTGTGTGCAGCATCCTCACAGCTACCACCAGCAGCCTGGACCACCGCTGGTGCAGGTGAGCTGCTGGCAGCAGAGCAAGCTGGGAGCGGCTCCCTACCCCCTGCCTCCTGCTCTCCCTCCTTCCCTCCCTCTCTCCCTGCGGAGCATTTGGACAAATAAAGTTCGGAAAAAATCCGAGCTGGAGCTTGCTAACTCCTTGTGCAAGCGGTTTAAAATAGGCCACGCTGTTCCAGCCCGGCAGCAGCCAGCTGGCCCCACGGCCTCCCTGCTGGAAAACAACCGGGAACAATAACACGGGAGCCCCCGCGCTGAGCCTGTCACCGCGGCACAAGCAGCACTGGGACGTGACCTGCTGCCACCCTGCCTCCCTGCACGGCCTCCTGCCCCAGGGTGGGCGTTACGAGGCTGAAGGGGCTGTTTATGGCACGGAGGGAACAACTTGGTGACATTACTGAGACCCTGCCCTTTGCTGTGCAGGTGGGATGTCACTGGGAGGGGGAGCAGAGGCATCAGGGGTCAGGGGTGTGCAGAGGAGCATCTCCCCCATCTTGCACTGGTGACACCAGTGTCCCTGCCTCCAGTGATGTCCTGGGCAATCAACCCACTGCTCCTATTGTATTTCTGGATTTTTAATACAAAGCGGTGCTGCTGGCTGGGAGCCCGGGGGGAAGTGGGCCCCAGGTGGGCTGGACAGTGAGGTGCCATGGGGTAGGAGTGTGTCCCCCCGGGGCCCAGCTAGTGCCGTCAGCCTGTGGTGCCTTTTCCGTGCTCGGCGGTCCTCTGGGGACAGGAAGGGCTGCATTGTAAGACAGCCTTCCAGGATTTCCTCCAGCAGCCCTTGGAGCAGGATGCGGCCGTGCACCGGCTTCCAGAGGAACCTGCAGCCTCCATGGATGTTAGGGTGGCCCGGGGACCCTCCACCACTCCTTTCCAAGCACCCAGGGTTGCCCTGCAACTAATTTGTTGTCCTGCTAATCTCAAAGGGGACTTTGCAAAGCATGGGCTGATTCCCATGGCATGAGGGAAGGTCGAGAGCCAACAAAGAGGTAGGAGCCCCATCAACCCTGATCAGCGCAGCCAGCAGGCTATCCACCACCCTGATCCAAAAATGTTGTGTGAAGGAGGCAATGGGTTCCCTAGTGCAGGCAGTTTAACCTGGTTTTTGTTCTTAAAGATAATCCTCGAGCATCTTTAGCAGTCTTGTGGACCAGCGTGCCAGGAAGAGCTCAGATGGACATGGAGCAGGAAGAACGTGGTCCCCTGGGGTAGGTCCTGAACCGCAGGCACTGCGATGCCACTTGTGAGGATGTGAGTGGTGTGCCAGGGCACCAGGGACGTGACCCCATCCTAAGTCTGCGTGCAAACGTGGGGACCATCCCATCACTGTCCCTGCCCACCCCTGCTGCTGTTTGCTTTGCCTCTCCTCGTGCTTGGACCGTTTCTGATCTTCCTCCCAGTGTGGTCCAGGAAAGCAGGAGAGCAAAAACATCCACCTGCGGGAACACAGCAACCGGAGCACCACATCAACCCAGAGCTGGGGCATCAACCAAAGCCTATGTGAGGGGTGTAGCATCCTCCTGGTGCTGTGCATGATGTTGGCGCTGCTGCTCATCCTCTCCCTCACTACTGACTGCGCTGAGAAGGGCGATTCTTCGCTGCGAGGATTAATGGTTGCGTGCAACTCGCCTTGAAGAGCTCTCGGCACTTTGGCCGGGGGGGAGGAGGAGGATTTGGCAGCCGGGAGTAGGGGGATTAGCAGAGATTTGTTGGATCTCAAGGAGAGAGGTGCCAAGTTTTACTTGCTGGAGTAGAAGTCCTGTGGCAGGGGACCCTGAAGGATGCTGCGTGTCCCTATCAGCCCGCTGCAGTGCCCGGGGCCTGGGACTTTCTGCATGAGGGAGCCCGGGTACCGGTGCCGCAGGGAGATGCCGAATGCGACATTTCCTTGGGATGTGTGGGAGGTTAAAACCAACTTGGGTTTAAGCCGAACCCATGCGGTGCTGGTGCTAAAATGCCTTTGGGGAGCTTGGTCCATCACCGGTTGGGGAGCGGGAAGGGGGTGAGCTCGTACCCCAGGTGGTGGGGCGAGCCTGCAGCATCTTGTGTAACGAGGAGGGAGCATCAAAGGGAGATGCCTGAGCGAAGCAATAACCCATGCTAACAACAACAACAACAACAAAAAACCCCTCTCCCCTTTCATTTCCCTCCCTCCCCTCTTGACCTTGAAGAATGCTGGAAGGTGTCATGTCATCAGCATTTCCCAGCCGCTGGGAGCTGTGTGGGGGGGGAACTGGGGGGGATTTTTTTCTTCCTTCGGGGCACCCTGCCAAGAATAACAGCCGACTCCAGCAGGTCGGCACAGGAAGGGAACGGCTGGAACCTGATTTGCAGTCAGACGCTCGGAGAGCCAGAACGCGTTTTATTGAAGAGGTCTCCAGGGAGGCATAAACCTTTCCCCAAAAAAAGAAGGAGGAGGAAAAAAAAAAAAAAAGCCTTTCCGATGAAGCTGTATTTTTTGTATACATGTATTTTAAAAAAGCCTCTAAGATAAACTTGCTTTTGGTTCACGGTGCTGGCATTGACATACCGCAGGGGTGGGAGTGAAGAGGAATGAGGGGAGGTTGGGATGGGGGACCCCATCCCTGGTGCATCCTGATCTGGGGCTGGGTGTCAGATGTTGGCACATTTGCCTGGTGGGATCAGGCTTCATCTCCACTGGCAGGGCAAGTGCATCCCTTGGGATGGAGGCATCTAGCAGAAGCCAGAGGGAAAAATGCAGGCACAATTCCTCTTGGGAAGGGAATGTTCTTGCCTGGTAGGCAACCTGGGCAGAGGTCAAGAAGTTCAGTGTTCCCATCGTAATCGATGCTCCCAAGTCCATCCATGCTGCCACCGCACAGCTGGAGCTGTGGGAATGTCCCCAGGGCAAGGACCACTGGGCGCTGAGAGCATCCATGCAGCTGGAGGGAACTAATACCCTGCTGGAAGGCCACGTTTGTTTGGGAAAGCTATTAGCAGGACACAGGGATGCACTTTAACTGGACAGACTGGATGGAAGCTGGCAAAGGAGGAGGTGCACAGCCCATGTGGAAGTTTCGGGAGGATGGAGGGCTTCGTGGCCACTGAGGTACCTGCTAAGCTGGGAGGTGGGCTCTGGGGGCTGGTGATGGATGCCTCTTGATAGGCACTGGGGGAGAAGGGCTCGATACAGGGAAGGGGTGAGCTGGGGAATTTGGGAGGTGTGGGCTCTCATTCTTGTAGATTAGCCCCTTGGCCTCAGTTTACCCAGGCATGACAGCAGCATCCTGTGTCCAAAGGGATGTGTCCATTAAAGCTGATGGGATCCAGCATCATGCAGGGAAGGTGAGTCCAGGGTGGTAGGGATCAGCACTCGCTTCACCTGCATGGCCAGCACCTTTCCTCTGCATCAGTGCTCCCCGTAGCAGGACCAGATCCTGATGAGCTGAGGTTACCACTATGGGTTTCTGCCCCGTTATTGCCAACAAAAAGCTTTATGGTACAGAAGTTTCTCTCCTCACCCTTTGTCTGCAGAAAGGATGATTGATTCCTGATCTGCTCGAGCCTGCGTTTACCAACCTGCCTTCAAAAAGGAAAGAAAACAAACCCCGTCCATCGCTTGGCCACCCAAAGGCACAAGAGAACCTCCAAAACAAGCACTTCCACCAATTCTTACAGCGAAGACACCGGCGGCAGCCCTTGATCTGCAGCCCCGGTGGTGAACCTGCTGAGCTTCCAGCCCTTGGTCTGCTAATCTCCTCCTGCAGCTCGCTAAATCCCACAAGATGTTCCCAATAACGAGCAGGAGCCGGGGCTCAGTTTGTTTGCAGAGCTTCATCCTTGGGGACATCTGGTACCCTTGGCTCTCCTGAGCTTCAGATAAGCAGCAGTTGGCTTTGGGGGAGCAGGGACTGTGGATGTTTGCACCCAGGGGAGACATCATGGGGTACCAACATTGCTGGGATGATGATGGGGCTGGGGTGACAGTCACCGGTGCCAGGGTGGCTGGGTCCTGTTCTGACAGCTCAGGTCCTCCTGGCTGATCCGCATCCCGCTCCAGGGAAGCACCAGGGGGGAACGGGATCCCTGCTGCCGGCTCACAGCCGGGGCCGCGGGATGCGGTGAAGCCGAGCAGCTCTCCAGCTCCCTTTTAATTCCTTTCCCAGCTGCGTTGCCTCATCGCCATGACCAGGCTGTAACCGGAGCGGGTCAGCGTTTTGCTGATGGAATGTTTTTCCATTGGGAAATACCAATTTCTGTGGGAACATCTCAATTTTGACCAAATTTTTCATTTTTTGGGGGGAGTGGGGGGTGGGAGGAGGGAGAATACTTAAAAACCAGGCCTTTCAAGGAAGTTTGCCTTCCTCCTAACCTTGCTTTTCAGATGAACACAGAAGGGCCGTGCAGGGTGCATGCTGATGTGGGGGTAAAATCAGGGTAAGGAAAGCCCCAGGTGCACTTCAGAAATGGTAAAACAGAAAACATCTCTTAAAAACTCAAAATGGAATAAGCTGGTGTATGCACTTCAGGAAGACTTTCAATCTGGATTTAGAAGTAAGGGTCAGCCTTTTTTTTCTCTCTCCCCCTCTCTTTATACAGGTCATGTTGCCTTTTCTCGTGCAGCACTACTTGGGCATCCCAGGCACTGCCACATCCACTTGGGTTTGACATCCCGGGTACCAGATACTGGGGTGGGGGGGGAAGACAACACCAAGGGGGATTTTTGACTGGGCAGGAGACATAATGTCCACCTTCTTTCCAGGGGAACGAGGATGCCTAACTCCTCTGGGCTCTTTTGGAGCTCCACCAGCTCCGGCACCGGCTCCCTGTGGCTGCCCAGCAGGGCAGATGGCATCTTCGACTGATGAATAACGGGCTGGGAATAGAAAGCTGAAATCAGAGACCGTGTCTTCCCGTTGCATCTTCAGCGTCATGTGAGAGGCTCCTTCCCTCCCATCCCACTCGGCAGCGGCCAGGGCTTGCCTAGAAATAGCTCCTGGCACTCAGGCGGCAGGACCTCAACCTGCCCCTCTACATGCCAGGGAGCTGATGCCACACACAGCCCTCGGGTGGCCGAGTGGGCTCGGAAAATGCTTTTAGCTTGGAAAAGACTTTGTGCTGCCCATGGGGGAGATAGCAAGTTGCAGGGATGAGTTTGTGCCCTCAGCTGATGGATCCTGAGGGCACTGCTGGGGCCTGGCTGCTGCTCCCGAATTTTTACTGCTGTGCAAACTGTTACTATTTGCACTGACAAACCTTTTCTTCCTTTTTTTCCCCCCACTCCTCTCCCTCTCCTCTCCACCCTTTTTTAATAGCAGCCTCTAACAGCCACACTCATTCTTCTTTGTTGACACGGCCCTTTGGCATCAGCACTTGGCATTTGCAGAGCAGCTTGTTCTGGAAAGGAATAGAAGAAAAAAAAATCCCTCTTAAAAAAAAAAAAAATGGCAACCCGGCCCTTGTGCCTTGCAGGGGACGTGGCTCCCTCCAACTTCACAGGGCACGGTGCCACGGGGTGAATCAGTGCCCGGCCCCGGCCGGGGTGAGCCAGGAGGTGCAGTAGGAGTTTACTGCTGCTGGATGCCCCACACTGGGACTGGGAGCAGGGGCTGAGGGTGCTGGACCTTCACTTCACTTCCACACACGGTCACGCACTCCCACATGCACTCCTGTGCTCCTTCAGGCTGGCCTCTGGGCTTCTGCTTGGACCAAGCCACCAGCAACTGCTGGACCGGTCACCGAATGTGTCCCCACGATGGTTTTGTCCTCTGGCTGTCGCAGGAGCAGCAATTTCTTTGCCGCAGCATCTCCGAAAGCGCTTGGTGGAGCAGAGTGGCTCCAGCTCAGCTGCAGCGTGTCCCTGCAGGCCTGCAGTAGATGCTGGTGGCTCCCTCCTCTCCCCAGAGTCACCTTTCTCCATCCTGTCCCAGGTCCCAGTATCATCCCTCCCTCCCAGGAATGGACCACCCTGCATCCTCCTTCACTGCAGACCCTGTGCAGACCACGGCTGCAGTTTCAGCGCAGGACATCTGCCTCCCCTTTCCCTCTGCTCACCCCACAGCTCCCCATCACCTGCACACAGCTTTTCTTGGGTCATCTTTTAATTTTTTTTATTTATTTCAGGCTCCCAGCCATGGTGAGGCAGATGTTCCTGCTCGTGCCAGACGTGGTCTTGGCTGAGAGCATCCTTGACTCACCTGCATGGCCAGGCAAAGGAGCAGGGTAAGGAGTTTACAAGCAGTAGAAAACCTGGCTGGGCTTTTCCAGCAAAAGGAACAGGAAAAAAAAAAGACAAATCAATCATGAAAGTTAAAAAAAAAATTCCAAGAAAGGTTAAAGCAGCAGATTAAGCATATATCCTGCCTATTTCCATGAACCAGCCCTGTCTTTGCCATCTGAAAAAGCAGCACCAACCAAGCGCAGAGATCAGCTTTTTTTAAAAAAAAAGCAAAAAAAAAAAAGCCTGCAGACAAAAATACAGCTGTTGAGTGCAGGGTTCAAGGTCACTGAATGCCAGGCCAGTGTCCCAGTGTCCCATGGCTGTGTCCTACCTGTCTCGCCCCAGGCAGGTGACACCCTAGTGCTCAGGCTGGCCACCCTGTGCCTCAGTTTCCCTGGGTGGCAGAGCAGGGGTCATCACCCTCGGCTGCGTGTGGTGGCATTTATATTTCCCTGCTGGATTTTGATCAGGGATGACAGCCGGGCTGGGCTGCCTGCCACAGAGCCCTTCACCGCCCGGGTTTGGTCTCCAGCGGGACACCAGGAGCCCATGGGCGGAGGTGGGAGCCCGGTCAGGCGCCGCAGCAAGGCTGCGGCTGTTCTGCCTCCCCGGCCGCACACGGCTGGGAATTGCCTCCTTGAAGAAATATTCCCTTTTCAAACACCAGACCCCACGGAGGATTATCTGAAGGGGGTGGCTGGGGGAGCAGTCACGCTGTCTCGAAGGCACAGTGTTGTTTGAAATGCTCTTTAAGGCACTTGATGACTCACAGCAACAGCTGGAAGGAATAAGCAGTTGGTAATTTCCATATTAACCTCCTGGTCCTG
>VXBW01003232.1:30364-52531 GCA_013400375.1 Thinocorus orbignyianus | reverse complement strand
AGGAGGAGGAGGAGGAGGAAGGGCCGGCAGCCGGCTCCGACCTCTCTGAGCTCTCCGACGCCGAAGCCCTCTCGGAGCCCGAGGGGGCGGACGGTGGGGTGCGGACCCCCCCGACGGCGGCGGCGGTGGTGGGCAAGCGGGGGCCACCCTGCTGCTCCTCGGAGGACAGCGAGATCAACATCACCAGCGAGGAGGAGGAGGAGGAGGAAGGCAGCCAGCGGCCCGCTTGGGCGTCGGGCACTGCCTGCTACATCTGCGGCAGCCCCTTGTCACCCACCGCCCAGCACCGCGTCCACGTTCAGAAGCAGGAGAAGACCTCCCCGGCACCCTTCTTCCCTTTCCTCTGGCTGCACAGCCCCCCACCGGGCGCCCAGCCCCTCTCGCCCGCCGGCAGCACCCTGGTGTGTCCCTGCTGCTTCGCCTCCCTCATGCAGCAGTGGCAAAGCTTCGAGCTGGCCAACGTGCCCGTGCTGCAGCGGCTCTACGTGGTGCCCCTCAACACCGGTGCCATGCCCGCCAAGGGCCGGCGAGGGCTGAAGGAAGATGGGGTGGGCGTCCCGCCGACCCCTGAGGCTTGCTACCTCTGCGGGGAGGAGTGTGGCAAGGAGGTGAGGCCGGTGGCGGCCAAGATCACCAACGGCAACGCAAAGAGCACCATGCATTTCCCCTTCCTCAGCCTCCTGCCGTGCCCGCCCAGCGCCAAGGGGCTGAACAAGCACTGGGAGGTGAGCAGCTGCCGCAAGTGCTTTGGGGTCTTGCAGGACCTGTGGGCCATGTACAGAGCCTGCCACAATGAGGAGCTCATCACCTCGGTCCAGAGCTTCCTGGGGAGGTACCACCAGGTCTTCTCTGCCGGTGACCCCAGTGGCCTGGCTGGCCACCCTGCTGTCAAGCCTGGTCCCACCTCCATCTGCTACATCTGTGGGGCTGAGCTGGGCGCCGGCAAAGAGTTCCAGCTCAACGTCAACCCGCCGGGGCGATTCGGGGAGAAGGAGCCCTTTTTCCCCTTCCTGACGGTCTACCCACCAGCCCCACGGGCCAGACCAGCTGACTCAACTGGGCTGGTGGCCACCTGCGTCCTCTGCTACCATGATCTGCTGGGGCAGTGGCTGCAGCACGAGGGCAGGAACTCCCACCACCCCAGCAGCGCCTGGTCCCGGCAATACAAAGTGGAGACCTTCGTCTGCTTCTTCTGCCGGCAGGAGAAGAAGCGATGCCTTGGATTAAAAGCGGTTCAAGTAGCCAGGCTCCCCGTCTTCCTCTACACCCTCCGCGTGGCCAACAGCTTGCTGGTGGATGATGGGAAGCAGCTGACCATCGGCGCTTGTGCTGAGTGTGGTGCCGTGGTCCTGGCTGGCAAGAGCATGACCCCGCCAGAGCTGCTGGCGGTGGCACCCCCAGCTCTCCCCAAGGTAAGGTGGTTGGCCCAGACCCCATCCTTCCCCTCCCAGCATTTCCCATTGAGGAGGAGGAGAAGGAGGAGGTGGAGCGGTGACATAGATGGATGCTCTCCTTTCGGGTCTGGTCCCTGGGGGTGAAAGCTGATGGATGGGGTGCCTTTAGCAATGAACTTTTGGAGCTGTCAAGCTGTGAAGGAGCAGATAAAAATCCTTCCAAGAGGTGGGGAGAGCCAAGACCTGTGCTGTTGCAGAAGCGTGTGTCTGTTACTGGCGCCTGCTCGCTCGCAGCCCTGTGTGAGGGAGGTGGGGGCCAGCACGGAGGAAGTCCTGACCCCGTACCCTTCACCGTCGAGGGTGATGGGAGGGAAGGGAGGGCTGGCCAGCCTGCCCTTCTCAGCAGCATCCTTGGGAAGCTCAAAGGAGCGCATGGCCTCCACTGCCCTAGGGAACTTCCCAAGTTATCTCCAGTTTTATAAGGCACCTTAATCGAAGGGTTTCCCCTTGGAGAAACTCCAGCCTTTCCCGCAGCCAGAGGAGGCTGGTGTGTGGGCTTGGGGTGGGGTGCCCCCCACTTCTGCTGCTCTGATTATCTTGTCCCCTGAGCTACCCTGATGGAGCCCTGCAGCCCTGAAGGATCTCATGGGTGTCATTGCCCAGGTCCTGACAGTTTCCCGGGTGACTTTTCTGCACCTCCCACTGGGGCTGCACAGGGCGTTTCGGGGGCATCACCTAGAAAGCAGCACGGTGGAAGTTGCAAGTTTGACTTTCTCCTGGGATGGGGGTGTAACTGCTTTTACCCCCAAGCTTCCAGCTTGCAGGATCGTGCTGGAGAGCTGCTGCTCTGTATCTGCAAACCAGGCCCTAGGCTGGACTCTGTAAAATGCCAGCATCCTCAGTCCCCAAGTTCATTTTCAAAGCCTTTTGGCTCCGTTTGTAGCCAGAACCCTGTGGCTCTCCGAAGTGCTGGCATTTTCTTTAGAAATGTAAACCAGCCCTTCCAAGACAGCGCTCCTTTTCTCTCTGGTCGCTCTCCCTTGGCTGGTTACAAATACAATTTTTCGTTCAGCCCTGCTGGTTCCTGAGCTTTGGGGGGATGTTGCTTGGAAAGCCACCGGGCAGGAGCTGCGTGCACCAGAAGGACAGCACGTGTGGCACTGGTACCAGCACTGGTGCAGGAGGTTGGGTTGGTGCCGGTGGTGGGAATTCTACAGAAGCCATTACTTTTGGGCAGTTTCCCTGGGCTCTATCAGATGGTCCTGACATCCTTGCAGGTCATTCATGGATGCAGATGGTTTATTTTCAGGCTGCCCCGCGTGGGAGTTTGCTTCCAGCCACCGCCACTTACTGGGTGCAGAGGGGTCTGAGTTGATGGAAGCTTTCTGGATGTTGGGCTGGTGGCAGGGTGTGTGGGTTGTGATGTTAGTGTGGTCATGGCCACGCTGCCCATCTGTCTGTCCCCTGGCTTTTGCAAGGTGCTAGAGTCCTTGCTGGCTGGTGGCTGTGGAGGGCTTGGTGAGCATCCTGGGGTGTAACCCAGGGTATGATGCTGGGGTGATGCTCCAGCAGAGCCCAGGTGGGTGCATGTGGTGATGGGGGCCAGCATCCTCACACCCCCAGCTGCTGTTTCACTCTTCTGCCCCATTATTGTCCCCAGGCCACATCATGGGGACATCATGGACAGCAGTTCTGTCCCAGCTTGGATACCAGCATTGGTTGCTTCCTGAAGGATTAATTAGTCCCCCCACAGGGCCTGGCATATCTCAGGCTTGCCAGTCCTCAACCCCTGCTGGCCCCAGCCCCAAACTCCCCCTTGGGCTCCTGCCTGCAGCCCCATCTCCGACCCAGGCTGCTCTGAAAAGCTTTTGTGTGGGGCTATGAAAGGCAGAGGGGGAGGAGGAGGACGCAGAGGGTGTCCTGGGGAAAGGATGCTATTCAGTTCCTCCCTCTTGTTCCTGGGTTTGCTAATGAGCAAATTAAGGGGCTGCTACAAGGGGCAGGGTGGCAGGAGGCAAGGCAGAGCTCTTCCACTGGGAAGCTGCCCGGGGAGGGCATGGCTGGTCCGGGGACTGTTTCACTTTGCCGGGCTCTGCTGTGTCCTGGTGGTGACTCTGCCTGGCCAGAAGGGCCTCTTGCCTTTTTTTTCTCCCTGTCTCCAAATGCTTCTCATCAGGCTGAGACCTCACAGATGTCAAGATTATTTAAAACACGGCTTAATCCTTGGGTAGGGCGCTTGGCTAATTTAACTGTACCCTCGTGCAGCCACGCTGCCTGCTGGAAGTCACCCCAGATGAGCCTTTCACTCTTGTGTGACACCCAGGTCCCTGGTCTGATGGGACTGGGAGGGATGGAATGAGCCAGAGGGATTAGAACCTTCTCCCTGTTTCTTGCAGCTCTGCAGCTTCATTTTCTGGGTGCACCTACTTTTCCACACACCCGGGATTGGCACCCCCCTGGCACATAGACCTGGTGGTTTGCTACTGTGCTGCTTGCAGGTAGTTGACCCAGATGGCTCAGGGTTTGAGCCACTGAGTAAATGCAGAAAATGCCACCAGACACCCCCACGTCCCCTTCTCTCAGCAGGAGCAGGATGGGGTTCAAATTGTTGCTGTAGCAGCTGGGAGGTGCTAACGAGGGAGCACCACACCTGAGGCTCGTCAGAAGGGTGGAGGCTCCAGTATTTTAGGTGGGGTGATGGTTCTGGTCTGGTTTGATGTCAGCAAGCAGTGGGGTGGATGATGCTCTATGGTGATTCCTACTCCTGGAGGTAAGCTTTGTCTGGTAGAGGGGTAGGAACCCTGCTGCTATTGGCTTGAGTAGGGTTGGTTTGGGTTCTTCCACCAAGAAACAAATGGCAATGTTGAGCTTTGGTGAGGGTACTTTGTTGTGGGTGTCTTTTGGCTTGTTCACCCTTGGTCCCCTCCAAGGTGTGCAGATGTGTGCTGTGAGAATGTGTCCTCTTCCTGTGGGATCTGTGCAGTTCTGTGCACTTGGTGCAGAGCTCCAAAGTTGAAGGTGGCTTTGCTGCCACCAGGTATGATGTCTTCTCCTCCTGATCCTGAGAAGCTGCCTGTGCATCCCACCGTGGAGTCCCTGCCACTGGCTGGGAGGATCTGGCTCCCCAGGGTGCTGTGGGACAGGCAGCGGCTGGAGCAGAGCAGGTGTGGGGGCCAGTGGCTTTGAATAAACCATCAAATGCCTCAGGCTTGGCTGGTGTCCAGCGCTGATGCTGACCCGTGTCCCCAGCTGGCTGATGGCTGAAGAAACCTCTGAAGCTGCCCCCTGAGCCTTCCTGCCCTCTCTGAAGGGGCCAAGGGCTGCATCACCAGCAGTCTCAGGTCAAGGGACTGCTTGTGCTCGTCCTGGTTGGTGTTTTATGGGCTTGCTCTGACCCTTTCTCTCTGCCAGCACTGGGAAAAATTTCCCCACTCTTTCCAAGTTTTTCCATCTTTGCCTGCTGCCACTCTTGCTGCAATTGTGTATGTGTATAAGTAGAGTTCTGTTGGTTGGAGGTTTTTTGGTTGGTTTGTTTGGGTTTTCCTGTTGTGTTTTTTTTTTCTCCTTCATGCAGCTTTTTGCAAATACATTCTGGTTTGTGGAAGCCTCTCAGATCCCACCATAAGCTGTTTCTGTTTTGTTTGGGTGCTGTGTGATGCCATGCAAAACTTGCAACTGGTGCCTTCCCACTCCTTGGGAGGTCCCGGAACTTGCTGCTGTGTCTCCAGCCCCGGTCCTCAGGCTGATTTCTGAGCATCACCTGGTGCTTTCCGTGTCCCATTCCTGCTTTTGCAGGGGACGCTCCGGCGCTATTCCATGGGACTGTGTCTGGTAGGGCACAGTCAGTCTCATGGGGTTGAGTCTGCTGCAGTGATTGCTTGGCAGGGTGTCATTGGCCCAGCTGGTGGTTTGCCCCCTTTTTTCAGGTTACGAGCTCCAAAGCTCATGCTGCATTTCCAAAACGCTAAGCCGAGCTTAGAGCTGTTGGTGGGCATTTTCTTTTTGCCTTTTGATAAAGGTTTTGGGCAAACATCAAAGAGTTCATGGCTAAACCTTGTCCCATTGGTGCTGAGCAGCAGCAGAAACTCCTGGATGCTGTGAAAGCAAGCCCAGGAGGTAGAGGGTGATGCCTGATCCTCCTCCGGCATTGCATCAGGCCAAATTCATAAAATGATAGAATGGTTAGAGTTGGAAGGGACCTTAAAGATCATCAAGTTCTAACCCCCCTGTCATGGGCAGGGACACCTCCCACCAGAGCAGGTTGCTCAAAGCCCCATCCAGCCTGGCCTTGAACACTTCCAGGGATGGGGCAGCCACAGCTTCTCTGGGCAACCTGTTCCAGTGCCTCACCACCCTCACAGGAAAGAATTTCATCCTAATATCTAATCTAAATCTTCCTAGTGAGAGTATAGATATTTGGATACATTGCAGCATGAGAAATAAGAAACCTGTGCGGGAAGGGTCCCAGGTTGTGGCCAGGCAGGCAGGACCTCTGGCTTGTTTGCATCTCTTACTAATTCTCCAGCAAACCAAAAGCCTTCTAGGGAATGGCAGTGTTTTGGGTGGCTGCACTTTCTCTGCCAAGCTGATGGCTCCTCCACGCGTCCCCAGCCTGGGCTTCATGTGTGGGCTGTGTCGGGCTTCTGCTTGTCTCCCTTAAACATAAGGGAGGAGGAGCAGAACCGCTCTCATTCATCTCAATTTTTCGGCTTCCAGCTCAGGTTGGCTTTGGTGGTAATAACTGCGCTCGTGCCAACTTTTGCCATCGCTACTTGTAGTGGATGCGGAGTAAAAGCAGACCAAGGTATTTTAAGCCAACCTGGTTTTCTTGGGGTGTATGTCTGTGTAAAGATGTTTTTAGCGAGGCTGGCGTCGTCTTCCAGCAGAGCAGCTTCCTTCCCAGCACCTGCTGTGGCTCACACCGGCCAGCTCTGGCCTTTTCGGGGGAGCTCTCGATCCCAACACGGAGGTGGTGATATAATCGTGATATGATTTCATGTCTCAGGGGCACGGCCTCCTGTGGGATTCTGTTCCCGGACGGCAAACAAAGGAACAACATGAGGGAAATGTGACCCAAACCCAGGGTGGGTTTGGGATGTACCTGGCTGGGCTGGGAACCTGTGCCCCTCCATCCCTCCTCATCCTCACCCTGGACTTCTGCTGTTTCGGAGATCCCCATGGGCTGGTGGCTCGTCCTCCCTGGTATCTGGCTGGGGGTACGTGTTCTTCAACAACAGGGAGGGGGAACAGCAAAGGGGCCTTTTGCTTTGGCCGGGCTGACCTTGCTGTACCAGCTGCCCAAAATACCAGGGCTCCCGTGCTGCTGCCAGCCGCCATGTCCTCCAGACCTTGTGCTGACTCCACAGCTCACCAGCTGGCTGCTATATATTTATTTTTTACCCTCACTCCCCCTCCCTTCCCCACCGCCTCGCCCCTTGCATTCTCTTTGCCTTTCCCAAAAACAGCAGTGGGGGACTGGCATTGCAGCCTGAGTGCTGCCTCTCTTCTGCAGGCACCTGCCAAAAAAAACCAACCGCTTGCCTGAAGTGTGTAGTGCCCAGGAAACCCTGCCTGCACCCCATGAAATACCCCCTGCAGCCCCCACAGCCTCTGGGGAGAGGGACTTGTCTTTGCTCTCATCCCCTGCGATGAAAATGCTTTCGCAACCGCCGAAACATCTTGCAGCAGCCTCCCCGTCTGCATGTCCCGCAGAGCCCCAGCCAAGTCGGGAGATGGTGTAGAGGGATGGACAGACGGACGGATGGCTCTGGCTCTTGTTGCAGACGGACAGATGTTTTGTCCAGATACTTGGCCTTTTCTCGGCTGTCTGGGAAGCACGGTCGCGGAGGGCAGCCCGGGATGCTCTTTGGCCACTTCCCAGTGAGGAGGAACCTCAGTGTGGGTGCCTGGTTTTGCAACCGTGGGCGGGTGGTGGCAGGAACCGGCTTTTCACCCGACCTCTGCCCCCTGCTACACCAGTGAGATCCTTTGCCAACACCCCCTGCTGCTGCCGGCGTCCTCGGGGGCTGAGCCAGAGCCAAGGAGCTGTCTCCATCTCCTGAGCGGGCTCTGGGGAGCTGTGAGGTTTTGGGGGCTGCCTGGACACAGAGCGCAACTGGTTTGCCAGGAGCCTGTTTGCACCTCGCTGGCTGTGATGGGTGCCCGCTGAGCCCTGGGTCTGTGCCCGGGCCTTTTTTTGGGTGAAGGGGGGCTCTGCTTGCTCCCAGCCAGCACCTTTGGCATGTGGCTCTCTGAGGAGGGTGCTCTCTGAGGTTCCTTGGCTCTCCAGGAAGGACCAGTGGCCAGACAGCTCCTGCTGGACAGCAGCTGGCCAGATGTTGCCCTTTCTCCCTGCTGCAGAAGACCTGTGCCACATGCTGGGCGTTTGGGCTTGAAGGGGTGGCATGGAAATGTCCCTTTGTGTTGGGAGGGGTGACACTGGCCTCCTTGAGGACTGCCAGGGCAGGAGGGAGGGCTGTGTGGTGCCAGCCTGGGCAGGTCATGGTTTGCCCCTGCTGCTGCATGAGTGGCTGCTCTGACAAGGTGCTGGTGGCCACACTGGCCCTCTTGGCACATGCCAGCCTTGCTGTGGCAGCCTGATACAGCCCTGTGCAGCTGCCCTGGTCTCAGAGTCACTTTTTTCCCACCTGAATATTCAGTAGCAGAATGAGGAAGAAGGGATTGACTCTTACTCCTGCTCCGGGAGGAGGAGAAGAGCAATACCTGGGTGCACTTTGCAGCCTAGCATGGTTGTGATGCTGCTTCTCCTATTTTCTGTATTTTCCTCCCCGCCTTCCACGTTAGTGCAAGTGCTGCTGGGCTTTAGTAGCTCTCGGGAGACTGAAGTCATCTGTTTACCCATGGAGCTGACATGCTTGGAGCAGCAGCTGCCTGGGGCTTCCCCTCTCAAACCTGCTGGCCATGGTGAGATGCCTGTGCTGAGCATGTTGTGACCCACACCGGGGCAGGACAAGTCCTCTGGCCACCCTGGGCTACCTCACATTGCGTGCTGGCAACACGTGCAGAACAGGGCTAGGGGTATCTCTGCTGTGATGCTGCAGATGTAGGGGCTCCTTCTAGCTGGAGAACTGTTGAGATGCTGTTTTGGTGCTGGATGGACCATTCCTGATTGCAACATGGAAATCTGTCTGGACCAGTGCTGCCTCTTCCCGCCAGCTTCTGGCAGCACCAACCATGGCATTGCCCACCCTGGTACTCGGGGAGAGCTGGGTGCTGCTGTGGTGGGCAGGAGTGAGTGGCAGAGTGCTGGGACTGGCTTTGACCAGGGGGGTATGGGGAGGGTCCCAGCGCCCCCAAGGAGGGATGTGAAGCAGGGCATGAGGGGTGGAGGGGACTGGTTTGCACCCCGTGCTCCTCCTGGTGAAATTTTGTCTTCAAGTTTGGAGCTAAAACAAGGCTGAGAGCTGGTTGGGATGCAAGGGAAGGTAACCTGATGGTGACCCTGCAGCCAGGAGCATCCCCCTTTGCCATGGGGAACTGGCCTGCTGTGGCCGAAGGGCAGGAGTGTGGTGGTGGCTTCCAGCCAGGGAGGATGCTGGGGCCAGCCCAGCATAAAGCCCAGGCTGTCCCCAGGGCCACCTGTCCCTCTGACCCTCCTTGAAGCTGTGTCCTAGCATGCTGGCACCTGGTGTGTCCCTGGCACCTGCTGCTTTTGGGGCTGAGGACTTCCACTGTGGAGGCATCTCGCTTCTGCAAGCCCCATCTGGGGGCTGGATGCCTGTCCCTGTGGGACCCACTGCACCCTGTGGCACAACTTGGGCTCCTGTACTGGGTGGTTTCCCCAACTGACACCCCCCAAAATTGTTTTGAGCAGTCCATCATAGCTTTACCCTCCTTGAAAGGGGCAGGGGTGCCACCAGCAGCCACCTTGGACCCTGGGGAGCTGCACATGTGGACACTGCAATCTCTGGCAGGGACCTTGGAGCCAGGGACATTTTGGTGGCAGCTAAGGTGTCAGCCTCTCGCTTGGTGGACAGATTTAGGGATGGATGGACAGACAGGCAGCTGCGCAAAGCATCTCGGGGGCCACGTGCAGGGTGTGGGGCAAGCAGCAAATTGCCACCGTCACCTCCCATCTGCCTGCAGCATGTTTCTGGAAGTGGGCTGACTTCAGTCGGCCGTGAAGCTTTTCATCGGGTGATGATCAAGTGCTAGTGATTTCAGTTATTACCCTGGCCAGGAATAAAAAAAAAATAATATATATATATATGTATGTCTCCCGCCCTCCCTCCTTGTCTTCGCTGCTAAAACAGCTGCATTTTCTTCTCTCCATCTCTCCCCCCCTCCTCCTTGGAGCGGGCAGCATGAGTTATCCCGGAGTGAAAACACGGCAAAGACAAGGCTCTTCAGTTTTCCCGGGAGGTAACGGTGCCAAGGTCAACCCGGCGCAGGGATGGGGCCCTGGCTGCTGCTGCCCCCCTGCTTCTGGGGGGGTGGGTGGCACCCTGGGGGTCTCGGTGTGCCCTGGAGCAGAGGGTTCCCCAGGGAGCTGGGGGGAAGCCAGCTCTCCTGCCTGCAGACAGAGTCCAGATGCCCTGGCTGCGGCGTCTCTGGAGGGGGGAGATGAATTCACTCCTGCCGTCTTCTGTTTTCAGGCCAGAACATCTGCACAGTAACTGGGAAATCTGGGCTTTCTCCTGCTTCTCGGCCAGGTCCTGTCAGTCCTTTCCTCTTCCAAAAAGGGGTTTGGTGGTTGGTTGGTTGGTTTTTGTTTTGTTTTGGTTTTTTTCTTTATTCCTCTTTCCCTCTGTGTAACCTGCTCCCTGCCATGTGTCCTGTTGGGACTGTATGTGGATTTTACTCCATGCAGCTCCTGCAAACCTGGAGCAGAGCAGGGTGGCTTTTAGGGGACCTCCTGTTGCAGGACTCCCTTGGGAGCAGGTTTTTTCCCATGGGACTGTCCCCAGGCTGGTGGCACAGGGATGTGCGGGGGCACACAAGCTGCCACATCACATATTTATTCTAGCCAATTTTCCCTTGCTGATCCCATATTCGTGTGCTTCCAGGACTGATTCCACACTGCTTGCCGTGTGCCTGGGACACTTACAACCCCTTTGCTCCCCCCTGAGAAACATGCTGGGCTGTGGCAGGGTGGGAACCACCCTGGCCCCAAATCCCACTCCCTCCAGGCTTCCCATTATTTCCATCAGCGACCAGCTTGGCCAGGCTGGCCCCGGGCTGGACGGGAAGTCTCTGGGCTTGGCAATGTCCCGCAGGGGTGAGGTTTCTTCTGCAGCCCAGCCGCTGGCTCCAGCTCCTGGCAGGGTTTTCCTTGGGGTGCTGGCCATCCCGGGCATCTCCTCTTCCTCGCTGCTGCTTCCACACTGCTGTGGGGACCCTCAGCAATGCATTGCCCTGATATGTGCGACCTTCCTGCTGTGTCCCATGTCCTCCTTCCCCTCCCTGTGGGGCAGCCCTTGCTCTCAGCAGCCTGACTTTTCTACACCCAAGGTGCCAGGGTCTGGGGAGCCCAAGCACCTCTGAAAACTTTATCGTACCCATTTCTCCTTCATACACAGTTTTCCTCCTCCTTTGCTTGCTTTTTTTTTGGTCCCTTTGCTGTGTTTCCCTCCTCTCCTTGCTGCCCTATTTCTGGCCACGCTGGCCCCATGCCCAGTGCCCTCCGCTTGGAGCGGAAGGAAAGGGCTCTGGGGGAAGGAGGGCAAAGTCTGGGTGATGCCAACAGAGGTTTGACCCTGGCTTGGAGAAAGGGCCAACTGATCAGAGGGTGTTTGAGGCCGTTGGACACCATGAGTGCCATCTCCCCAACAGGTCCCCACGAGTGGGGCTGGTGGCTGGGTTGCAGCCCGGGGTGGGCTGGGCTCTCGCAGCACCCAGACAGCAAAGAAGGAAGATGTCACCCCTCTTTTGGCATCTTTGGGGACTTTGGGGCAAGTGCCTAAATATACAGGTGGCACTGCCTCCCATTCAGTGTCCTGTGAGGAAGGGGGTAACTTTTGGGGACAGGGTGATTCTGGATGTGCTCAGGGGCCAACATGCTGGAGGAGATGGCTTGGCAGGATGACTGGGAGCTGGGCAACCCTGGGCACCTGGAGGTGACGTGCGCCTGATGTCCCCTGTCCTGGGGACAGCCACAGGGTGCTGGCTTCGCAGCTGCTATTTCTGGCCCTGTCTGTGGCCTCTGTGCCACTGTCCCCTGCACCGGGGCAGGCAGGGTCCTGCTGCTGGCAGTTGCTGCCCTTTTTCATTCCCTCGGACCTGGTGGATGGATGGAGATGGGATGAGGAATTCCCCCTGGCGCAGGCAGTGATGGAGAAGCTCGAGACCTCTTGGGATCTCCCCCCTCAGCCCTATTTTCCTCCCGCTTAAACCCGGCGTGCGTCTCTGTTTGGTGGGCGGCTGTAAAAATAGCACTTGGTTTGAGTTAGGAGGGTGGTGGGGAAGGGCTGGGAGGGGGCCGGGGTGCAGGGGGGAGGTCCGGTTTCTCCCTTTCCTGGAGGAATTAGGGAGGCCACATGCTGCCAGGAGTGTTTGGCTGGTAGAGGCAAGCGGAGGCTCCGAGGAGGCGAGCAGGCGTCCGCACAGATGGAAATTTGATCACCCACGGCTCAACAGATTGTTTGATTTATTTTAAAATCAAGCAGATGGCTGCAACAGGAGTTTGTTTAAGTTCAGCTCCGAGCTGGGCCAACGGCCAGGATACTTGGGGGTAGGCGTGCCAAGAAATGTTCAATGACTTTGGTCATCACCCACCTCTCCTCCTCCTCCCCTCTCCCTCGCTCCAGCGCACACACCCCGGCTCCCCCTCTTATCGCATCCTCGCCTTCATCTCTTGGCTCTAGCATCTCGCTTTGTCTCTCCTGGGCGGGCGTGCAAGCTTGCCCTCCGCTTTTCCTCCCCGACTGGCTTGGGAGGGTTTAACTCTTCCCCATCCATCCCCTTGCCCTGCCTTTACTGTACAGGGAGCACCCCCTAAAAAATAGAGAGAGGAAGCAGCCCTTTCCCGAGGCTCTCCCCTTGTCTCCTTCTCCAGGTCTGACCTGGGGGGAATGGAGGTGTGGGTGTCCCAGCTGGGTGCCCAGAGGGATGCCCTGACTTGGGTAACCGTCTCACCATGGTGGGGAGGGGGTGGATGGGTCCTTGTATCCCCCCACCCAGACCCAAATTGGTGGTGGTGTGAATGGAGATGAGGTCTCAGCAGTGTGTGTTGCTGCCAGACAGGTACGCTGAGTGCTTGACCCAGGTCCCCTGTCTTGGGGTGACTGGGGAATGGAGAAGAGACTCTTGATGTAGCATGTGGTGTCTCTGGACATGTTTCTGGCCTCACTGCCATATGGCTGACAAGGAAGGGGCTGGAAGAGCTGGTGGGAAGCAGCCTGGGATATGCTAAACTGTCGTAAATGGGACGGGGAGGGCTGTGTTTAGGGCTTTAAACAGCTTTGTGCCACCAGGCTGGTTCTTTGTGGGGGGTCTGGCCACCCGGGGGCAGCTTGGGGTCCCCAGTGTGCGTGGCCATGTCCCCTCACCCTGCCAAGGGGCAGGATGCTTCCAAGGGGCTTGGATGCTCTCTGTAGCAGGGGCAAGGAGCTTTCTGCATCTCCCAGGGTGAGCAAGTGGGATGCTCCAGGAGCACCGGGTGTCCTGCTCCTTGGTGACCTTGGGATGTCCTTTTGCCCAGTATCTGCCCCCCACACCACCCAGCATGGTGGCAGGTTGGGCACATGGGTGGCACATACTCTCACTGTGGCTTTTCACGCTGGGAGACTGCTCATCATCCCATTTCCAGGAGTGGGGTGGCTGGACGGATTAGTGGGAAGAAGGTTTTCCCTGGCACCCGACCCCTCTCTGCAGCAGGGCTGGGGTCTGCAGGTCCCGCTGGGGAGAGGGGCTGGGGCTGGAAGGGGTTAAGGCAGGCGAAGGAAAACAAGAGTGCTGCAGGGCCTGGGTGGCTGACAAGCCAAACAACTGTTTTTGACTCACTGTTGCTGCCTTGCCAAGTGCAATTGCTTCCACATTCCCATCCCCTGGCTGGAGGGGCGCGGGGAGATGTTGGCTTTTCGCGGTCAGGAGGGGAAGGGGGATGCCGGGGGGAGCGGCAGCGGGGAGGGCTGGCTCCATGCTGATTTTTCTCGGCTCTTCTCTCTTTTATTCCCTTCCTTGTCGAGGGGCAGGAAGGGGCAGGGGGGGATGCTGCTGGGGTGGGTGATGGTACTGGGGGATGATGCTGCCAGGGTCGCTCGTGCCAGCTCCTGGATGGAGCATCCCTTCTGCCAAGCCCCAGAGGTGGGGGAGAGGGAATGGGGGGGCTGAACTGCACCCCCGGGGTTGTGCTGCCCTGTAGTGGCTGCTGGGGGGGACCCTGAAGAGGGGCTTCTCCCTTGCTGAAGGCTGTTAGGGGGTGACAGCATCCCTTTGCCCCTTGTCCATCTCCTGTCCCCTCTCCTGCAGCAGCCAGGGATGGAGGCCTGCATCCTCAGCATCTCTATGGCACATCCCATAGGGATGAAGAGTGACCCCGATGCAACCCCACTTGGAGACGTGGGGTCTCATGTGGGGCCAGGCCTCCCACTGTGCTTGGCCAGGGCAGTGAATGAGTGTGCTGGGGGTGCAAATCTGCCAGTGGGGTTTTGTGGGGGGCTGTAGTGAAATCCCTAGGCCCCTGAGTGCTGGTGCCGTTGTGTTGCAGGCAGCAAGAAATAAGCCCTTGGAGCACAGACATGGTTGTTACAGTGAAGATTTGAGCTACTCTGTGTCGCTGCTTTGTGGAGTTAATTATCTTCTGAGTCTGGGTTTTTGGTGGTGCTTTGCTTTTTTTTTTTTCCTTTTTTTTTGTTCCTTGGGATTATTTCTTGGCAAACGAGGCGTCGTTTTAAAGCACTGAGCTCTGCTCCCTCTGAACTCCTGGCTGCTAAATGGTATGTAGGAGATCCTGGTCTTAAAAAAAAAAAAAAGAAAAAAAACAACCCAAAACCAAAAAATACACTCTCAAAAAAAGCCCTGCTGCCTTTGCAGTGCTAATAATGGTTCTGGGGCAGCCTGGGAAGATTTTGTGTGTGTTCCTGGAGCTGTTTCCTTGGGGGAACCCGAGCAGCAACCTCCCACGGGGACCCCAGGGCAGCACATCCCTCCCCAGCAGCGCTGGGATGGAGCACGATGCTTCTCTGGGATCGATGAGGAGCACCCAGCCATCTGGGAGCCGCTGAGCATCTGAGAGGCTGGTGGCGGGGAAGGATGCTGAGATCCCCCTGGGAGCAACATCTCAGGGAGCACTTAGTCCTTGCAAGGCTGGGAGATGTTTAGTCCCTCCACCTCCAAAGTCCAGCCTGGATTGAGGTGCCTGGAGTGAAACCTCTGGCTTTTGGGGAGGTGTGAAGGTGTGCTGTGAGCCAGCCCTCAGCTGAGGATGGTGTTTGTAAGTATATTGCCTTGGCTGGTGGCAGTATCCCCTGCTGGGATGTTGCAGAGTTGGGACATGGCTCCAGCATCACATCCCCGTCTCCCTGGGGCTCCACAGCTGCCTCTCCCAGCTTTGCAGGGGCTGTTTTCCCCTCCTCCCAGTTGCAGCCAAGGGTCTGTGTGTGCTGGGGGAGCTGGGGTTGCGGTGCAGGGGAGCTCGCCTGGATGCTGTCAGCCGCACAGGATAAACACGGTCCCCTGACAGGAGGGAAGGCGAATGTGTGCCTGGCTTCTGATCCAGCCCCAGAGCTGCTCCTATGGGATATGACACTTTGGAGCGACTCCTCTGGCTCCTGCTGCTAGTACCTGTTTAATCTCAGCCTTGTGTGCTGAAACCCCAGGGAATGGATGTCAGTGGCAACTTTTGGGCACTGCAGAGTGGGAGCTGGCAGCGATGGAGGTCAGGAGGAAGATCACATCCTTGTTAATGCTGCAGGAAGGGCTTTGCCTGAAATGTCCCGCAGCTGTTGGGGATGTCGGAGAGGTGGCTGGTGCTCTCTGCTCCGGCAGCCGTGATGTTACACCACTGTGATACAGACACACTATCTGTCATCCTTGCAGCAGCTGGCCAAACTCTGCCTGCATCCACACCACCCCATGGCATTCATCCCTGCTGTGCCCATCACCGTGGCATCGCGTGGCCTGAAGCAAATCCTGCAAACTCCCCCCTGGGGACTTTGCAGGGAAAGGAGAAGACTTTCCTGGTGCTCCCCAACCACAAGTAGCAGGGGATGCCCGTGTCCCCCTTGTCGGACACCTTGTCGGCTCCTAATCTGGACATGAGAAGGCAATTAGGGGCTGGGATCCCCTTTCCCAGGCAGCAGATGGGGTGCGGCGACGCGCTGTGGGGCTGAGGAGCAGCGGCAGAGGGGCCGTCGCGTAGCGGCTCTGCCTCCTAATGTGTTTGCAAATCCTCACCAGCTGAGGGGATTAAAGCCGGCATCTGGCTCGCTTTATAATACTAAAACAAAGGGAGTTGTAGGCGCCATGATCGGGGGCAGGCGAGGAGGGGAGGGAGGGAGAAGGCGGAGGGGGGGGCCCTGCTGCTGTGCTGGGAAAGTCTGCAGGAATCCCCCCCCGCCTCTGCTCCAAACCCTTCCCAGGAGGTTTTCCCCAGGGGATAAAACACCCCAGTGGGGGGTGTCCTCGCCTTGCTGTCCCCATCCTGCAGCAGGGTGCAGGAGCCAGCCCCCACCCCAGCCATCTGGGATGAAGGGCAGCGCTGGGGATGCTGGAGGCGGGTGGGCTGTGTGGGACTTTTTTTTTATTTTATTTATTTTTTTTTGTGAGGGGGGTTTCTATCTGCTTTTTTCCACCCCGTTGCGCTGTTCTGGAAGCGGCAAGAATTCAGGAAGCCGGCGCGCGGCGAGTGCCAAGTCAGGCTGTACCGCAGCCAAGCCCCTGCTTGTTTTCTCGTCTTGCTGGAGCCAGTAAGTGACCTTATTAGCTTAGGGGGCAGCTGCCTTATTAACACACATCTGGCGGCGAGGAGGCCGCATAGTCCCTATATTGTCTCCCTGCCTGCTCCTAACCCGGCGGTACCTTGCTGGGGGGGCTCCTTCTCCAGCTTCTCGCACCCCCTCCTCTCACACCCCCCTGCTAGCAGTGCTGGCATCCCAGTGGCCTCTCTCCCCCGCCTCCCCCCCGCCCCAGTCCAGGGCTGGGAGAGGGGACAGGATTAGGCAGATGGGGCTTTGGGTCTTGTAAAGATTATAATTTAAGATTATAATCTGTGCAGGGTTATAATCTGCAGAGGGGGAGATTGAGGGGGGGGGAATCCCAGTATGGGAGCTGTGCTGCTGGCATTCCCGTGGGTGCTGCCCCATCTCCCACAGCACTTTCTTCTTTCCTGTGGGGCTTTTTGGGGTGCAGCATCGCCCCTCGGGACAAGGGATTGTTCAGAAGGGGCTGGACCACCCATGCAACATCCTCGCATCCCTGCCAGCAGCCGGGGTGGGTACTGGGGTTTCCCTCTGGCATGTGGTGGGGATCAGCATCGGAGCATCCCGCAGCGAGAAGAGCCTCCAGAGCACTGGCTTTGGGGTTTTTGCAATGGATTTGGCCCCTTGAAGGTGGCGGATTTCCAAGGGGGTTCAAGATGGGAGGCCTTTCCTCTGCCAGGATGGGCATCTAGAGGCTTTGCCACGTGTTGGATTGCCCTGGGCTCGGTTTGGGGCTGTGCTGGTGGGTGCACATCCCACCCACAGCTGCCCTTCATCCCCGGCACCGCTCTGCTTCCTCTCCCCGGCTATAATTAGAGTTGAGCCGGAGGGGGGGTCCCCACACTGCATCACCCTGGCGCTGAGCATCCCGGGGGATGGAAAGGGGGGTGAAGGGGGGGGACAGTGGGGTGCTGGGCGCCTGCCTGTGCCTCTGCTGCCCAGGGATGCCCTTTGTCCTTCTTGGCGTGTGGGGGAACTCGGCAGCTCTTGGCTTCTCCCTCCTGTTTTGGAAATTCAAAACATTTACAGGGCGGCCCACTCGCGCCCTGCCTGCCACGGAGCGAGGCACTTGGCTGACTCCTCTGCTTTCCTTGGCTGCTTCTCCCGCGCGTTCACGCTCGGGGGGGCCTTTTCTCCATCCCCTCCCCTTTTTTCTTCTTTTTTTTTTTCCTTTTCTTTTTTTCTTTTTTTTTTCCTTCTTTTTTTTTCTCTTTCTTTTATTCTTTTATTTTTTTTTCTTATGGTTTCAGCTTGCAAAAACAGCACCAGCCTGCAAGAAGGGTGATTAAGGGGGACAGGGGGGCAGAGCCTGGTGATGCCAGTGCTGGTGCCCCTCGTGCTGACCTTGTTCTCCGCCGGGAAGGGCGGCCGTGCCGGGCAGCCCCTCGCTGCACCAGCGCTAATGAGCTCTGCCTGAGCAGAAGGATTAATTAGCTACTGGGAAGGGGGGGAGGGCATCCTGCTGCGGTGATTCTGGTGCTGCTGGGTGCAGCCACGGAGCCTGGCACAGCACAGTGCCCTGTGCTGCGTCACCGGCGGCGCTTTTGCTCAGGGCTGGGGGCTGCTGGGGGGATGCTCTGAAAGGAGCTGTGGTTCTTCCCAGGGCAGGGAGAGAAAACCCCTGAGAGAGCCAGAGCTGTCTGGGGAAGCAACAAGAGTTGCCTGGGCTCCTGCCCTCTTTTTTGCAGCTTTTTTCTAAAAAAAAAAAAAAAAAAAAAAAAAAGCTTTGTGGATTATTATTTATTTTCTTTTTGTTGCATGGTTGTTCCTATGCTGTTGTTACCCCTGGGGAATGGGAGTGAAGGGCGGGACCTGGATGTGGCAGGAGCACTGAAATGCATCCTGTGGGGTCTAAAATGATGCTAACGAGGATGATGTGGAAGCTGGCCTGGAGCTGTGTGTGGGCAGGGGCTGGGGGCTCAGCAGTGGGACCAAAATCCAGAGTGCTCAAGGATTCTCAGGAGCTTTGTGAAGGGGGCTGTCATCCTCCTGTCCCTGGGAGGGGGGACGCCAGACCTGGCTTGGAGCTTTTGGCTTTCCATTTAGCTGCAGGTGGGCTTTGGGGGTGCTGTGGGGCTTCTCTGTGTCCAGTCCCCTCACCAGGCGAGGGTGTTGGGTACCTTTGCCCTCTGGCGTGTGGGAGAGCCAGGCACGGCTGGGGGGAGGGGACCCCGGAGAAATGAGCAGGGACGTGGTGTCAAGGCCGGGAAGGTCGTGAGGACGTGGAGCTTGAACTTGAATTAGATGGTAATTGCAACGTGCCTAATTACAGGGAAAGAGCAAATCACTTCGGTGCTTCATAAAGTGTCTGACACGGAATAACGAGGATAATTAGCAATCAGACGGGAAGCTGCTACCTCCTCGCTCACGCGCCGTCCCCCGAGAGCCCTGGGGAGCCCCGCTCCCCCTCCTGCCCCACGGCCCCCGCTCTGCAAAGCATCTGTCCCCCCAATGTAGGGTGCTTGCATTGCTTTTCCCCCCCTCCAGTGTGGGACATCTGCTATCCCCTCTCTTCCCCGCCACTTGGGGACATTAGTCCTGCAAAGCCACCCGTGCTGTTGGCTGTGTCCCCTCCCTGGGGGGTGGGTGTTCTGATGGCAGTGCCAGGCATCCTCAGACGTGTGTGCAGTTCCAGCCCTGCTGCTGCGCGGTGCCGGCAATGCATTAATGCTGGCTGACGCTAGAGCGCACCAGAAGCATGCTGTGGCATCCTCCCGGGGACACGGCACCCGCCAGGGCCACCTGCCCACCGGCCACCTGCCCACTGCCACCCTGGGGTGGCCCTGGAACCACCCACTGCTACCCCCCCGAGGACCCTGGCTGCCCTTGGTGGCCACAGGGGACATGGTTTAACAGATGTCAGAGTGATTGATGCCTTTGCTTGTCGGAGGAGTGGAGGGATGTGGCACCTCAAAAAACCACCCCTGTCCTCCTGACCTGGCCGACATCACCCGCAGGGGGCTGGAAGGAGGGTGAGGAGCGTTCAATGCCCAATTATCTGCACCTTTTAATGATGCTGTGGTTGGTTTTAGTGAGTGCATCCTCCTCAGGGATGTGCTGGGCTCATCGCAACCCCCCTGTCCTCCCAGCCCGGATGAGGAGGATGATGGAGGAGCATCCTCTGGGCAGCATTGCCCCAGGCAGGAGCTGATCCCGCAGCCTCTAGCCCCCTGTCCTGTCCCTTAGTGTGAGATCTGTCCCCTCCTGCCACCTGAGTACTCGCTGCATGTGACAGCCACCCAAAGGATAAGGAATAACCTCCCTCCTGGGCACAGAGGGACCCTCCAGCTTCCAACTGGGGAGGTGCTAGGCTGCTTTGGTTGCTTTGCTCTGGCTCCTGGTTTCCCTGGAGGTCCTGCAGCCACCTCGCTCCTGTCCCCGGCCACTTCATGGTCTATCCCCTCAGGGAGCATCCCTCTGCCCCTTGTCAGCACCACCAGGGAAGCCTGTGGTGGATCTTAGCACGGTTTTCAGACTGGTCCCAGCGCTGGGGCTGTGGCAGGGGATGAGTGTGGATGTCCCCAGGTGCCAGGGCAGGGTGGAGGTCACCCTTCCCAGCCTGTCCTCCTACGTGCACGTCTCCTTGCTGTCTCTCCTCCTGTGGTTTCTCTTTTTTTTCCCCCCCTTCTTTGAGCAGCTGTTCTCTAATAAGCTGTTAATGATGATACAGTAAGTAGAAGCGGAGAGTCCTGCGGGAGCTGCCACGATTTGTGTAATTGGTCTCAGAGGAGACAAAAGTATCTAATATTTACATGCCGGTATTAGTCCCCTGGGAGCACTGTCTGGGCTGGCACAGGGAAGGCAGCTCCCAGCCTCAACCTGTCTGCTCCCAGCTGATGGATTGTCAGATCTCTAATGTATGGAAATTGCTGTGCGGCAGCGGCGGTGGGGAGGGCGGCTGGGGGGGGGTCCCTGTGCCACGCTGCCGGCCAGGCATAGGAGGGGTCCCCCCAGAGAGCTCAGGGACAGCCCAGTGCTCCTCTGGCTTGGCTCCTGACGGTTTGGGGGAGCACTGGGGTTTGGCTGAGCTGCTTCCGAAGGGAAGATGCTCTGGTGCGGGATGGAGATGGGAGCCACCCCCTGTCTGCGTTGGGGCTCCCCAGGGTGGGTTTATGGGGGGGCTTTGGCCAGGTTCAAGAGGTACAAGCTTGCAAGCCAGCCTGTGGGAGCTGGAGAAGGGTGCTGGCTGTCTGGCCACTGAGTGCCCTCTTCCTTATGTCAATGGGTGGAGGGGTGGCTTGGCCAGGTCCATGGGGAGCTGTGCCAGAGCTCCTGGATGGGCAGGCTGGAAGGCAGCACTGGTGTCGTGCTCCTAGATGAGCTATGGGGCTGGGTGACCGCTGCTAAAACTGTCTGTAGCTGGTAAAGGTCTTAATGGCAGGGGAAACTGAGGCAGAGCAGGGCTGGGGAGTGGCCTGCCCTTCCCCTGGCAACCCTAACCCTGCTGGGGTCTTGCCCTGGGCCCCATCCTGTTCTGTAGCATGTTCAAGGTGCCCACTGGCTCATTCCTCTAACCCCAGAATGTAGGGTGTCCCCAAGGCTTTTGGGGCTGTCCCCTTCTTGCTGGGGGTTGGACGCTGGCTGGGTTTGCCTTGGTGTCACTGCTGCTGAGACCAGGTGTCCTGGGATGCTGGAGTGGCACTTTTTCTGGTGCCCTTGTTCCTGCACCCCTAAACCTGCCACAGACCCCCGAGGGAGAGGTGCCAGCGCAAAGAGGGTGGCAGGGACTCACACAGCCGTGAGCAGAGGGGCCGGGAGATGCGTGCATCCTTGTTCCCTGCTTGGGACAGAAGGTGGGGAAGGGTACCGTGGCATCCCAACCCACCTCCCATTGCACACTGAGGCTCTGGAAAGGATGGTTGGGAGTGGGGAGGGGGACACAGCACCGTGCTGTGCCCCCACAGCCCTTGGGGATTGCATCCCCCCGCCTTTTCCGCCCAGATTCCCGCTTTCCCATTGCCGTGGCAACCTCCGGCATGGCAACCAGGAGCCTTCTGCAAGGGGATGTCTCACATGTGGCCTCCCCATCCCTGGGGTCCCCCTTTGAGGAGGCGATGGGGTGGGTGGGGGGACACAACGATGACGAGGGGGACGGATGGGGCTGGTGTGGGTGACCAGGGCGGGGGGGTTAGTTTGCAGGGTGCCATGCTGGGCATCGCTGTGTGCCCTGAGCTGCCCCGCCGCCCGCAGAATCAAAGGCGCAGTGTTTTGCAGCAGCTTAAAAGCAGAGTGGGCAGGTTTGCTTTGGAGGCTGCTGGCCTCATCCTGCCTGCTGGGGCCAGGCTGGGCGCCGCCGGGAGCTGGCAGCTGCTGCTGGGGTTATCTGGGGGGGAGGAGGAGGAGGGTCATGGTGGGAAACGGCTGCGAGGTGAAGGTCTCTGAGCACTGCCAAGCTCATGGCAGGGGTGGGTGGAAGCGCTCGGGTGGAGTCTTGTGGGTCCACAGCAGTGCCGCAGCGATGAGGAGCTGTTGGCTCCTGGCCATCCGTTCATCCATCCCTCCATCCTTTTTCCTTTCCTCCCTCTTTCCCTCCCTCCCTTTTCAGTTGTCCGCTCTGTGATCTGGGATGCTCCAGCCTCTCCGTCCCTGGCTTCCTGCCAGCCTTTTCCCACACTCCCTAATCCTGAGCTCCAACCCCCAGGCTCTGATGCCACCTCCCAAGCGCTGGGAGCAGCTGCTTAAATATCCCTGAGCTGGGGAAGCGGGACCTGGCCCCTGACCTCTTGGAGAAACTGGGCGGGGGNAGGGGAATCGGTGCAGTCGCCATCTGTGAGCCTGCCAATAATGGGATTAACTCTTTCCCCTGGCCGGGGCCGAGCCTGACGCTGTTTCTGGCACCCCATTTCCAGGGGTACCCCCTCCTCCCACCTCCCCGCGGATCCTGCCCACTGGGG
>VXBW01003231.1:180561-192865 GCA_013400375.1 Thinocorus orbignyianus | reverse complement strand
AAAACTGCCCGCTGGTTCCATCAATTGGTAAAAGCAAGTCTTGTATTTATTTCATATGAAGTGCTGGTTTATTCCTAGAGATGTCTGAAAGAGCCAGAGAGCCTGGACTAAGTCTAAAGCTTTATTTTTTAGGCCTCCATGAGCAATACTCAGTTTGTTTTAGATCTTGCACTGGAAGGGCCAGTATCCAAGCAGGGTTTCAATTGACGCTGAAGAGTTGTTTATTTTCAGTGAATTACTACATGAAGTATTTATAACTTGTTTGCAAGGTGTTTTAGACATTGTGATTCAGAAAAAAATGGCTTGGTGTTTGTGCCATTTATTTGCATTAGGCAGTATGGGACCTAGATTTATGGTTTGAGGTTTTGAAGAACTGTGTGTTGCATTGCTGAAGGCTTTAGACTGTTCTGTGAAAGAAAAGCAGTTGAAGAAATATATGCTGCTGCCTGAATTATTACACGTATCTGAATAACAAGGCCTCAGCCACATTTGCCTCCTGCCTGTAACTGTAATAAAAGGTACTTGTAATTTTAATTACTTAGAGCAAAATTCAAGTGATTTGTTAATATCAACAGAACCCTAGGACAGAATTATAGTAATGTTTTATATATGCTTGGGGGAAAGCTGATGGAAATAACATGCAGGATATAAATCCGCTTTCCCACTGCTTCACAGATCTCAGGAGAAGAATTCTGCTGTCAGTGCAGAGCCTGGAGTCTACCTAATGGAGCTTCAGTGCAGTCAAGAGGGAGGTGGATAGGCTGTCTCTTGCTCTTGGGTCCCTTATCCTCCATCATCCAGGCATCTGTCCAGCTCCTAGCAAACACCAGAGCACACCTCATCCTGCTGGGACATCGGAAGCTAATATTGTCCCAGGGTTGTGCTATTACCATAGGGTGCCAGCCAGGGGAGCCTCAGGTGAAGCGTCAGTCTTCTCCCCACTACTCCTACTTCACATCCATATGCCATCCAACAAACACTCCTGTATCTGACAGGATTGCTTTGCGTGACGGGAGGGGCACAAATTAGCTGGATTCTCCAAAGAATTTGTCCTGGTGGCCCTGGTGAAAGGGTCAAGCTGTAGCTAAAGAACAAGTTGAAAGCCTCTTTGCACAAGGATGCATGTTGACCCCAAACAACATATTATAGAACAAGGAGCCTCCTTGTAATAAAAATCTGTGCTTTCGTAGCCTATTTTTGACTCCAGCTGAAAGAACAATGTGAAATTCCCACACTCTATCCAAAGCACTCAAGGACTTTCCTCTCAATAGACAGGTGCTTCAGTTTTTCTGAATTAACCCAATATTCCTCTTACTTCTGATTCTAAGTCAGTTTTGCATTTGTGTGCTGATGCTTGCCTGTACTGTTCCGTCTTTCTTTGGCTTATCCTCTCCGGTGGTCCATCTGTTTCCTTCTCTGTCTCGGATGTTTCTGCCTAATGCTTTGTTCTTTTTTAGCTTTTCTATGGGTTCATAACTTATCATGACTCTCCCTCCTTTTACTCTATAAAATAATATTTTTAATTTGCCTACTTTTAAAATTTAGTTTCCTTTTTAGCTGTTTCATTATTACTGTTTTATCAGCAATGACAGTTCCAATGTCAAGTGCATTGAGTGCAATGGCAAAAGTTCAAAAGAAAATTGACTGAGTCATGGGAATGTAAAACCATGTGTGTAATCTTATTACAGATATCCCTGGCAATGTTAATTAATGATCCAGATTTATTCCCCCAAAGCATTAACCAAATCCAGTCTAGAAGTTGAGGGATTAATGATAAGCAGCAGCAGGTCTTTATAAAGAGCTATCTTGTTATTGTGTAAAATACGGAGCTTATAGCTTCGAATGACACATTTTTCAATGCTCACAGCCATTGTCACATAAGCATGAAACTTGAAGTTTCTATTCCAGCATTTTAAAAAATCATCACGCCTATTTTAACAAAATTTGTACAGATTTAGCAAGTACTGTCTATCAGGGGTCAGCAAGAACCCACCATACATGTTTTCTTCTCATACTACAAGAGAAAAACAGACAAGATCCACCAATGGACATTCACTTATCAAGGAAGATTGTAGAAATCTCTGCTTTTTGCAACAATATGTAAACTGGAAACTCCTAAAAGTTGGCAGGTATCCAGCTGACAAAAGATAAAAGTTGTGCATCATACAGAACCTCCACAAACAGCAGACATACCTTCTGCCAGAGGGGGTGGAGGGAGAAGAAGCTATCTGTTTGTTTGTCATAGTACAGAGAGAGGCAGAAGAATTACTAGGAAAATCCATTGCTTTCTCCCTGGTCTTTTTCTGACCTTCTTCACAGACCCTCAGGCTATGGTTCCTCTATATCTGCTGAAATTGAAGGCAGTCTATTGGACTGTCTCATCACTATCCAGTCAATATGTATGAAATATTTTAGACCTAAACTGATATTCCCTTTATTTCCAATCTGAAGAATTAAAAAATGCTACAAAGTGATTGCTAATTTTAAACTCAAAAAAATCATCAAAGAGAGAACATAATATTACAATCCTGCCTTGTTTATTTGAAGTATTCCACCTGGAAAAAACATCCAGTTTTCCTCAGTGCCATGACTGTTTTTTTAGGGCTACGACAAACATAAGGTATTTGGGGTAGATTATACTTTTTGCTGCCTGTGCATTCATTTGTTGTGGCTGCAGTGAAATCTGTGGAATAATTCTAGTTTTACATTGTTATGAATCTCCTGACTGTATCCATGGTCCTTCATATAAAGAAGCTCCTTGTGAGGGGACAGAGCCGTCCTCCTAACCTTCCAGCCGCAACCTCAAGCTTGTTTCTGTTCTTTAATACTGCTCTCTAATCAAAACTCCCATGGTCCTGAAGCAGCCCAAGGGACTTTACACTTTCTCTGTGGTGTCTCCCATGACTACAAGGCAATATACCTTTGCTGTAGGTTTTCATCTGACATTGTGTTGTTCAGCAATGCGCTTGTGAGGTTAAAATGATTTGTTCTATAAAGATATCTGATTATGAATAAATTTATGAACATCTAGAATATTAAGAGGTACATCTTAGTCTACAAAATGCTGTTTCACTGTCATTTCAAAAACTCAGATTTAGTGTATGACCCAAAGATTTTCATTATTCTTGCAATAGTGACAAACAGCAGTAACAATTCACCCTCTTCAGTAGTAATAAATCCATCCTCTTTGTTAAGAAAGGGTGATAAATTCACAGAATCACAGAGTGACAGAATGATACGGGGTTGGAAGGGACCTCTGGAGATCATATAGTCCAACTCCTCTGCCAGCATAGGTCCACCTAGAGCAGGTTGCTCAGGAGCATGTCCAGGTGGGCTTTGAATGTCTCCAAAGACTCCACAACCTCTCTGGGCAGCCTATTCTAGTGCTCTACCACCCTCAAAGTAATGAAGTTCTTCCTCATGTTTAGGTGGAACTTTCTATATTCAAGTTTGTGCCCGTTAACTTTTGTCCTGTCACTGGGCACCGCCAAAAAAAGAATAGCTCCATCCTCTTGACACCCACCCTTTAAGTATTTATAGGGATTAATCAGATCCTCCCTCAGTCTTCTCCCGACTAAAAAGACCCAAGTCACTCAGCCTTTCCACATAAGAGAACTGTTCTACTCCCCTAATCATCTTTGTAGCCCTTTGCTGTACCCTCTCCAGCAGTTCCCTGTCCTTGAACTGGAGAGCCCAGAACTGGATACAGTACTTCAGATGGGGCCTCACCAGGGCAGAGTAGAGGGGGAGGATGACCTCCCTCAACCTGCTGGTCACACTCTTCTTGATACACCGCAGGATGCCATTGGCCTTCTTGGCCACAAGGGTACGTTGCTGGCTCATGGTCATTCGCTTGTCCACCAGGACTCCCAGGTCCTTTTCCAGAGAGCTGCTCTCCAGCAGGTCAGCCTCTAACCTGTACTGGTGCAAGGAGTTATTCCTCCACAGGTGCAGCACCCAACACTTGCCCTTGTTTCATCAGGTTCCTCTCTGCCCAACTCTCCAGCCTCTTCAGATCAGGAGTATTCGTATAAGGAGTAAGCCTGTTAGATGTACTCCAAGTATTTAATAACAGTAATTCTTGGGCTTTTCAGCGTAGGAACTCAAAAGCCCATTAAGGAATTAGGTAAGTTAGTCCCAGGGTACCCATGAGTAACTTGTGGCAGAAACTTAACTCACCCCCTGTGTCACGGTAATGGCAGAGCCTGAAATGGAGTGGGAGGATCACACTGCCACTGCTTGTGGCACACACCAGTAGGTACTTTTAGATTTTATAATAGGCATTCCCACCCCAGCGTTCTCTCCCTTTTCCCTGTATCTGAAGGCAGGTATTCTTCTAGGAAGCAGACTAATGGTGCTGTCTCCCATAATAATAAAATAGCTGGAGTCCAACTATATGAATATCTCCCTTAATAGCAGTTGAAAGAAGCAAGAGGAGAAGCCCCCAAAAGACAGTGAAGTAGCCAGTGGGCTCTAGATGAAGCAATTAGTCTCTCCAAGAAAGGGAGACTGGAGTGATTAGGATTGCAGGGTAGAGAGGATATAATTACAAAGCACTTGGTGCTCAAAGGTTCATCCTGTGTAATTCCTTTTAAATAAAATTTACACTTGAAGGAGGAACTCACTGTGCCAGGCGGAATGGTCTCTCTGAGGGCAATCAGCACCGCTACTTACTTTAAGTGTTTCAGTGTGAGGTCCCAGGAAAATTAACCTGTTGCTTCAAGGAATCTGACTTGCTGCTTCCCGGGAATTAACCCAGAAGCCTTCTCTGCCGGACTTCACTTGGAGTTCCTGTAAGGAACCAGGGCAGACTTGGAAAATTTGGGGAGAGCCTATGCCTAGGGCATTATTTTTCATCCTCACCTTAAATTCTTCTAGATGTAGCAGTGACAGTGAGCACAGGCAGAAACTTAAAATGAGAGAGCAAAGGGTAGAAGACATTGAGAGGTGTACAGCTTCTGGGCAGCTACAGCGAATTTACTTTGATGGGGGGAAAAACAGAACCCACAATTCAATGGGGTTTTTTTCTGTTTTTCTGTATAACTTTGTAAATGTACATGGCATTCAGTTCATATTGCAGGCTTCCTAAGATTAGCACTGTGAGAAATTTGGCAAAGGGAAGACATGAAAGAGGAAAGGAAAAGACATTGCAGAGAAGAAAGAACACAAGAAATACTGATATATAAAGTAAGAAGAAAGACAAAGTGCAGAATATACAGAGGAGAACAGGAAAAATGTAATTATTTTAAGTGTTTAAAATCAGTCTTCCTGGTAAAAGGGCAACACAGGAATCAGTCTGGACCTGCTGGCTCTTACGTGTCTTTGGATTTTAGATAGGCAGCAATTTTCTTCCTAGCAAATATCTGGCATGTTATTTATGTGGGCTGAAACCCCCTCCAGTCCCCGGGCCACTGGGGATGCTTACATCCTACCTAATCTTTGGTTCAAGCCACTGTCAGTAAAACATAAATTTGGCAGACGTCGTGATTTTCATCCCAGAGCGCTATCCATTGAAAGGGTGACTTGAAATACAGAATATATTTGCTTGGAAGTGTCTTTATTGTTGTTTTCTGAAAGACCTTTGGGTGTCCCCTTTTCATTTTATTTTTTGTTCTTTTCCTCCCTAATACTACTTGGGAGGGCAGTGCAGAGTTCTGTAAACATCCAGGTGAGAAGGAAAAAAAACACGTTGTTCCGTCTCCAGTTCTCCCGGGCTCTGCTTGTGTGCTTGAGGCTGGGAGCATATGCTTATTTGCTCAGTCAATTCTGAAAGAACCTTTTCTTTGAGAACAAAAGCCTGTCTCACAGATTGAACTTATTTCTTTTCTTTCTCAGCCAGAGTCTGAACTATAGGGTTTATCTAATCCTGGTTTTACATTTTTGGTTTTTTAATTATGTTGTCATATGTTCCAACTTCAGATTTTTCTCACCTATTTTTTTTTTTACAATGCTAGAAGTTTGAGCTTCTACCAAACATGATGGCCTTTGCGTCTTTACTAGAGGAGTCAGGTCCTCCTAGGCTGGGATGTTACAGTGGTAGTAGCTTAAACTGTGTTTACACTCTTTTTCTGATGGTGGAAAACATGCACAACTATGCAAATACACTTCAGATCCAGTGCTTTACAAGGACAACTGACCAGGAGTGGGCTGGTGGTGAAGAATGTAGACTTGCTGCCCTGTTATTTTTATTACTGAATGCATCCTAGATAATGAGAGGGCTAAGAAATAGTTGTTACTGAATTGTTGATTTGGATGGCACAATGACATAACTTTATGATTTGGGGTCATTAAAGTCTTGTAGTTAGACATTATCCCATATGCAAAGATGCAAGGAAAAGCACTAAACCCAGGAGGGTCATTAGAAAAACTGCTGGGCTGTTAGGATATGAGAACACTACTTCTCTCATCTCCAGCCACAACTGCACAGGAAACTGCCTGCTTTGGGAATCAACATTTGAAATGGCTAAAAAGTGTCAAGAGACAGAAGGAGGGTTGGTGGAGTTGTCAGGAGCAGCTAGCAAAGAGCAGCTTCTACCAGGCAATACTGTTGGGCCTGCTGGCATTCCCAGGGAATGACAAATTGCAGGAAGACAAATGGGTATCTGAAGTGCTACACTGGTTTATTCCTTTTCAGTTTCTCCTGTGTTCCCACCACTAGTATCAAGAAGTGCTGTATATGTAGATAGCCTCATCCCTGTATTTCATTATAGGTCACATCACCTAAAAGTAAACCTTGCAGGTGGCCTCACTGAACAATCACAGCAGACAGATGATGGGTTGTTCCTGAGCCACCTGATCCGAAAGTGAGTAGTTCCTTCAAACTGCAACTGTAGAGAGGCAAAGCTGCAGAGACTCTCCACTGAAGGAGCTATATGAGCATCATGTAATGATGACAAGAGCCACCTGAACTGGCATTGTATCCATGGGCAGTTCACATTTAAACACCTGTTCTCAATCTGCTGTCACTCGCAGGAGACCCAGTGGCCTTCAGAAAATGAATAGTCTCTATCATATTTCTCCTGCCTGTCCCTTTGTGAGGAAGTATTGCCCTGGACTAATACCAGTGTTCATTTTCCCTATCTTGTCGAAGACAATGAAGACTGAGAATGAGTGCCTTTGAGATGCTCTTGACCCCCGGCACTGTCAGACAGGTTTGAAGCAGCTTGGCAAACATGCAGTTCCCTTGTAAATATACAGCTTTATTCACTAAACTTCACTATCCCATACATGCCCATAGGCACTGCATTCACTTTTGTTTAAAATTCAAAGCAACACAAAAAATGACAAAATGCTTTCCTTCCAAAACAGTACAGTGTTGAAACTCTGAGACTTAAACTAGCTTTTTTTTCTTACATTTTGTGGAATTCACCAGCACTATTTGAAATACAGCTGTTCTTTATGTGCAAAACCAGGAAAAAATATTGGAAACAGTTAATATTTTATGAGGTTTGGAAATAAAATTCATCAGAGCTGTCTCCTCCAGTAACGCTTACAGCAGTTATAAACAAAAGGTTAAAAAAAACGTGAGGAACATATTCTCACCAGTACTTTGCATCCGTGTCTAGGAACTGTTGGATATATGGTCATATATACAATCTGCAGCCTTTATGGACATCTCAGATTTGACTGTTACCTGTATCATTGTAAATCTGGCAAAATTTGAAGAGAAGGCATTCAGGTGTAGCAGTAATTCTGACATAGCAATCTCTGTTTGGAGCAGTCTGGTGACACCTGTAGCCAGGCAGGTTTTAATCCTTCCTCTTCCCTTTACTGCCCAGTTCTGCAAATTTAAGACATGATGCTGCGAATAACTGAACTGTTTTGGAATTGAGAAGATTGAAAAGATCTTGTCCTTACAGCTAGGCTAATATTGCAGAGAAAGGCTGTATGTAAATGTGACAAAAATGTGAATTTGTTCTGAGTGGAGGATGTGAATGTAGGAGGCGTGCAAACAGAATAGTGCTGGATGGTCACTAGGCAGTGCATCTAAATGCAGATTTCAGAATGATTGCAGGACAGCAGACATCACTTTCAAAATAAGCCATTATTTCTGTTGGAAATGTGGTTTTGACATCTGTGGTTTTTTTAGTTGGGAAATAAAAAGAGATAAGAAAGTTATTAGACAGTAACCAAACAAAACTGACACAGCACTTGAGTAGAACAAGCTCCTCACAAACCGACTAATAATTGTTTGTGGAGAACATTCACTGAATAACTTCAAGTAAACTGGAAGAAAGGATGATCTGTTCCTGACAGATTGTGGGCAGTGTGGATTTCATGCATGTATCTGGCTCCTGGCAGATGAATTCATTCTGGCATGAGATGGAGCCTATTAGGAAATTGGCTACACAAGTAAAAGTCTACACTCCATTTCCTTTAGGGTTGCTAAGCACAACAATTATTGCCCTCAGTGGTAAGGCAAGCATTTAAATCAATAAATGTCCTATTAATGAGTACACTAAACATGAATATGTCTGAACTGGAAAAATAGCAATTGTGCATGTCACCAACTGGGTGCTCGTTTCATGTTGGTTAAACAAACTAGCTAATAAGATAGAAGTCAAAGGTGGTAGTACACATTACTATGAGAATTTAGTTTTGTCTTGTATCTACCTTTCTGTGTCAGTAAGAAATCTTTCAGAAAAGTGGTGATGATACATGAGCTTAAAAGCAGTATGATGCTGGGTGTTAGCACGCCCGTATATACTTTTACGTGTAAAAAACTCCAACCTAATGACAATGCTTTCTTAATCTAAAATGAAGAAGGATAAGCTGACTGTAGCAAAGCCAGTTCCATCAAACTAGAAATTCTACAAATTCTTCAAACTGGGCAAATTCTAACTGTCTCATCCTGGATTTTTAATCTGACCTTGCCTTTTTCACGTGAAGCATCCTTGCTCGTGATCGGAAATGAAAGTCTGCTTTCTCCAGCTTTCAAGCTTTGAGAGTTTCCTCTCCACATTTGTAAGCTGTCTGCAGCCCAAACATCCGCCAGCTTCTCCTCCGTTGCCTCTTGAATACTGGAGTGTTGTTGTAAAGGAAAAAAGCCATAAATTTGACTTGAAATTTTACCCTAAGTGCATCAGTTTTTCATTGCTTATACTCGTAAGATGCTTGCTGCAAATTAAACTAAATGTAATCCAGCAGCAAATGTGTTAAGGCTTAGGGAGGTGAGGAGGCTGCAGCATGTTACAAATTCAGAAAGTAAAGAGCCTGCTGCAAAATGCAGCTCTCACTTGGAATACAGACCTCAGGCACCCTCGTTTTCATTAAATAAACACAACTTTTTGTTACTGTGATACATGGCTGATATTTTTATGCACAGTGGCCTAAGTGTGGATTTCTGGTGCAAGCGTGTGTTCCTGTAAGGGCAGCAGGAGAAATCAGAGACTGACCGAGTTAAAATACTCACACAGAACTGTATCAGAGTGCGTCAACCCCAATTAGCTATACTGCACACGTGTATTAGGCAAAAGATTTCCAAAAGCCCACAGTGGTTGGTTGTCCTATCCCCAACTAGAAACCAGTCTTACTTGGTTACTAATTGTCCTTAGTGCCTTTGAAAGCTTCTCTGGGGCAAGTACACTGAACACTGAGGCGAAGAGTCTTGAGTGCTGTGGTCATGCAAGGCATTATCAGACGAAGAAGGAGGACAGGAGGTTTGAAGTCTTAGATGCCTCCGAGTACTTGGCCACAACCATCATCTTGGTAAGCAGAGGTCCAGCCAGACACAGGACCTCTGTTGCTGCCATACTAGTCTTTGATGTTTGGAGTTCTAGGCTTGAATAAAACATTGCAAGCCTGAAACACGTTAACATCTCTTCAAATCTTGCAATATTAAATATATGCAGAGACAAAATAATATGCCATCAAAAAAAAAATTGTCTTGTTTTCAGTGTGATTCTGTAGGTGAGCAGCACCATCCTCCAAGTAAAACACTGTACTGTGTAGAACAACTGCTGTGCTGTGTCTTTCCTTTAAAAAGTAAGAGAACAGAAACCTTGCAGAAAGGAAAGGCTGTAAGTGCCGAGTAACAAAGAGATTTTAGTAAATATCCTTTTAATTCTTATGAATGTCCCATTGATTATGAGATATAGCCAGTGCAGAAGGCTGATTGTCCTGCCTCGCACAGCCATTTACCTCTAGGAAAAGTAGGCTAAATTTGGATGTAAAATGCTGATGTAGTAATTTCCTGCTTACGTAGCAGAGGCTCAGATGATCCTGGAAGCTAAGCTCAGAGCAGAAGCCAGCCAGGGTTATCTGGGTCCTGTTCCTCACAGATGTTACATGGTCATCTGAATCTGAGGGAGTCACTTACTTTCTGTGACTGTATTTTACCCGCCTGTGACCCTGAAGTTTCTTCACAGAGGCAGTTGTAAAATGAATTAATATTTTATAAAGTGGTTTGAAATCTTCAGATAAAAGGCACTGTAACATTGCAAAATATTTCGCGGACAGAACCATCCAAGGTGAGATCTGCCTCTTTCTATGTAACATTTTTCAAAGATCAGAAACTAATTGGACTCCAAGATGAAATAGTGCGGTGAAACAAGATGGACCCACAGTTCCCAACATGCCTGTGATCTGTAACATCACAGGAAGCTGAATGGATCAGATAATTCTACCAAGAAGATCTGGAAATAACCATGAAAGCCAGGTTTTTTCATTTGACCAAGCTGAGCTTTTGTGGTCTTAGCACTGAGCACAAGTATACTCTCCAGAAGGATCACTTTGGAAAGAGATGAATGACTTTTTTGATAAAGCTCACCCCAAAAGCTGACACAGAAGGGGTATAGGAAATGCAAACCACCCTTGAGCTTCATGAGACTGCAGATCACCAGATGAGACCTGTGCAAACTAACCAGCTAGATCTGACCCACCAAGAAAGCTCACCTCTTAAATGTGTAAGAGTTGTCCAGGCAGCACAAGGTGGTGTTTTCCCACGGTTTGCTAAACAGTCTGCCAGCACTGCATTTCAATAGCCAGTATTTATATAATTAACAAATACTTTGGAATGTTTGTGGAGTATTGATGGCTGCCCAGTCTTGTTTGCAAAGTGCACTCATTTTAATTTGACCAAATCTTAAGAAATGTTGAGTGTTTGCCTCTTTGCTGACGCATCTTGTATCTGAACCTGGCAAATGTGCTGAATATTTTCACATCCACAGAAAAAATGGCTAAGAGTAAAGGGTACAGATCTCACCATGCTCAACATCTTGTGCAACACGATTCTTTTCTTACAGTGATATATATGTTCTGTATTCATTCATTAGAATCTGTTCTCTCCTGGATCCACTTCCATTAAGTCTTGTTAATTGAGAACAGTTAGATTGTTGCATGTTGACAGAAGAGTAAATCTACCACACATTGTTGGTATGTCGTGACTTAGAATTACTTGGCATGTCGGGTCTTAATTTTTTTTTTGGGGGGTGGGGAAGCTGGTAGGGGGGAGGACGGGAGGAGGAACACCATAAAAAGTTGCTACATACAAGCAGCATCCAGTTGTGAAATACCACATTCTACCCAACTTGTGTGAAGGTATGGAGGTATGTTTCATGCCTCAAAAGGAAGTTGGTAAGCTGTGTTAAGCATGCTGTGGAGTATGCTGCTGCAAGTATTGGAATATTATTGATAAATCAATGGTGTATCCTGATCTTGAATGCTGCGTCTAATTTTGGTCTCCCTCTTCGAAAGGACACAGGAGGAAGAGAGGCTGTGGAAAGAATGATAGACATTCCTAAAGGCAAGAATCGACCCAGAATAGTGAGGGGTCTTGAAGGAGAATAAAGGAGGGATATAATTGAGCAAATAACCAACAAAACAAAAAATGGTTTGGAGAGTGTAAATTATCGTTTCCCGTAAGCCAGTGAGAAGGAACCGAAGCAGACGGTGCAAAGCCAGGAGCCCTTTCCGTGCGGTGCGGTAGCCCAGCGCCAGCCGGCACCGTGGGGACCGGGAGCCCGGCTGGCTCCGGGGAGCCCTGGCAGAGCCGCGGGGAGAGGGAGCGGTGTCCGCAGCCGCATTACGGTCCGGTCTCCCCTCCTGCCGTGCTCGGGAAGGCTCCGGTGGCCCCGGAGCAAAGCACGCCGCCGGCTGCCGCTCCGAGACCGGGCAGAAGGGGGGGAAGCTCGGCAGCGCCCCTCTCCGCGGCGTCGGGGCGCCATCCCCCCCGCACCCCTCCGCCTCCGCGACCCGGGAGGGCGGCCCCGGGAGCCCGTGGAGGCGGGCTGGCTGGGGGGGCCGTGCCGGTGACGTCGGGTTTGCAGCAGCCCCGAGCGGTAGCGGGCGGGCGGGCGAGCCCCAG
>VXBW01003231.1:137381-180482 GCA_013400375.1 Thinocorus orbignyianus | reverse complement strand
TCCCGCAGCTCCCTGCCGCCGGGCATCACCGGCGCCCACCCCCATCTTTTGGCTCTTTCGTCCTCCACACTCCATGAGGCAGAGCTTCTCTACTGGAGCTACCCTCAAGGACTGGGGGTGACCCCCCCAAGCCGCTGGTGCAAGTACCTGCCCGGCTGGACCCCTGGGAAGAGGAAGGGAGAGTGCTGGACAGATTTGTCTTCCTATGAGAGGGACACTGCCCCCGCATTACCAACCGTCTATCCTCACTTCTGGTTGCCTGTCCAGCTTTACGGTAGCAGTGGGATTAAGGCTGTGTGTAGCTAGTAGGGACACTGGGAACCCAACAGCAGTGAAGGGTTGGCAGGCCTTCAGGGACCGCAGGGACCTTTGGAGACTTTCAGGGACCAAGGCTGAAGACCTTGAAAAGGGCAGTGATATTCTCTAGAGGGTTTCCTAGAGAGCTCTGAAGCTCTGTGCATAGCCAGTGGGGAGGTCTGGAGCAAGGAGCTGCAATCTTGGGTAGAAACCTGTAGACCATGTCCTAGAGAGACAGAGAAGGTAGGATGGAGGGAATGATATGGGAGCAGGAGGATGCAGGTCAGGAAGAGGAGCCCATCTGAGGGACGAATGCAGAGTTCAGTTCCTGAAGGAAGGGCAGAGAGGAAACCACTAGTTTGTGGGATCCACTGGGGAATGTGGTAATTGGTTGAGAGAATGGGGTCAGCAAGAGGGAGAAGGTTGTCTGAGTGGAATGGAGGGAGGAGAGGCAGAAAGGGATGAGCAAGATGAAGCAAAGAGGAAGAACAACTCAAAAAAAGGGAATGATTGAACAATAAGAGGTAAAATATGAATGTGGGACTCCATAGAAAGCTCACGAAGAAGAAAAAAAAAGTAAAGTTGAAAAACTGAGGAACAAAGAAAGGAAACAAAAAAAAATGGTGGCAATAGCTCTGTGGAAGAGAGAGCAAGAAAACATAGACATTTCTGAGAAAGGGAAAGGAAGTAAAATCAGCAAGTAAAAGGGGAAAATCAAGAGTACCTGAAGCTTGTTATTTCAGTTCATGGAGATACAGCTGTTTCGTTCCTCCAATGTAAAAAGCACCTGCTGTAGAGATAGGAAAGGGGATCTCAGTCTTCTGACTGCAAGAAGAGCAGGTCTGATCTTCATTACACTATAATTACAATAAATATAAGCACTTGGAGTTAGCCCTGTGTATAGTAGAGTGTTTCTTTCAAGGTTTGCATTGGAGGCTCCTCTGGGTAGGGAGCATGTTTCTTTTTCTTTCGGTGCATTGCACATACTTTTTGAATCATAAATAATAATAACCCACCAGGTTCTTGCTTTGAAATATGGGTCATCTCATTCCTCTTCTACTAGTTCAAACACAGTTTATTGCCTACCCTATATAGAAAGCGAAGCAGCACGATCTTTCCATGTGCTGTAAAATTGAATCCTTTCAAGCATTTCCATTTCCATGTCTGCTCTGCATACTAGTCCTCAGATACCCTATCACTGCTCACCAGAGACTTTGTTGACCCAGTTGGACTTTTCCTTCTTTACCTCAGATTCTTCTTTTCTTAATCATTGGTGGCAAAATCTAAATTGCCTTGGTGGTGTATGTTAGGCCCAGAGGTTGTACCAAGGCAGGCAAGAGTTTCCTTTGTTGTTTGCTTCCTTTTAATGAAACAGACTGGCTTTGTTTGAGAACTTCTCTTTCCAAATCAATTGACAACATTTCCTTTCAGACTAATATTGAATAATTTTGCCAACTGGTGTTTAGAGCCATATGAAAAAGCCAAGATGTAGTTATAGGCAAAAAATAAAGTGAAGCAGTGGGCGTACTGTGGACTGCTTGTTTCTCTTGGTCCAGCTGCCATACCTCTGGCAAAGATCTGCCTTGCTAAAGTTCTCTGGTAGCCCAAATCCCTTGAAACAGACATAGCCAATGCTGCAAGAGCAAGACAGCAAAAACTTTCCTCTGCTTCATAGTTACGATTATTTTTTCCCCGATCAGCCACCATCAAGGCATTTCAAGGATCTTTGGCAGAACCACTAGGAATATGTTTCACTCTAGGATAGTTAGCCAAGAGGAGTCTTTCATTGATATGCATTGCTGTAAAGCCTTCCAGCATTCCCTCTATTTTCCTGTCAATGCAGTAGCTTCTTTGCTTTAAAAGGGAGATAAGGACTTTGTGCGCCTTCAGAAGCGTGACTGCCATTTCAAATTATTCCAGAGATTGAATCATCAGTATGCTCTCAGCCTGCTGTTCCAGCACTTTTCAAGACCAACTGTATGTACATGCATCAGTTAGGCAGGCAGTAACCATACCATGTATTTTCTGTGCCTGGTACCATTGCACATGCTTCATATTTTGAAAAATGTAGGGTCCATGCAGGATCTGTGCTTATTCATCTTTCTGTTGTTGTTTTTCTCACCAGTTTCCATCTGTACCACTGTGGCCATTCCTCTCAGTCCAGCCAATTGACTGGTATCACCCTATTTATGTATGAAAACACAGTGTTCTTTGAGGACTGATTTCCCTTCTTTGAGGACTGATTTCCCTCCTTTGGGAAGGTAAATATTTCCATCCCTGCTCTGCATCTTGGGATCTTCCAGAGAGAGGTAACATCAAGTTTCACAAGGAGCTGCAGGACAGTCACCTTGCCAGAGAAAACTCATCCTCTGCTTAATTAGTCACTACTTAGGGCTACTTATTCCCAGGCTTCCAGCACCAAGGCAATGTTAGTGCAGCCTCCCCATACAGCACATTTCCTTTACAGTGTTCTGTCTGGAAGAGTGACTGGTGATGTTCAGAGTTGCTTATAAAGCAAGTGATACCTCTCTGCTTTCAATGATTACATATAACTGCCTAATCTGAGTTGCTGTGGAACCAGATTCTGCTACATGCTCAGTTGGAGTAACCTTGTCAGCACCACTGGAGTTGCAGGGAATTTGTACAAGTACCAAATGAGAAATTAATTTGGCCTTTAATATATTTGCATACCTGAAGGGAATTCATTACAAGCGTATCAACACTGTAATCACTTTAATAATAAATATTTTTTCCCTTCTTTAGCAAGCACAAACTGAAGTTCCCAAGCACAGCAAAAACTTCCATGAGTGGCAGTCTGCTTCCTTAAAAGACGCCATTCTTATTATCTTCATTTTGCAGATGGAGCAGTTGAGAAACTGCAGAATGAAGCAACTTGTCTGAAAACAAGCAGGACATCTTTTCACAGAGTAGGCAAAAAAAGCCCTGCAATAGATGGGAATGGATCCCCAAACTTCCCACACATTTTCTGGCCACGGCAATGGACACATCAGCGATGTGAGAGGACTTCTTTCACTGAAGTCAGTGACTTCAAGTTCCTAGTAAAATGTCCAATTTGGGAAATCAGCTGAAACATTGCATAAATATATTTCTGGATAAACACTGTCTAACTATTTGCAGTGTTCTTCTGGTGGCATCTAAAGGTTTTTGTAGTCAGGCAGTGCTTGTTTGTACTTTGAGCACTAGAACAGACCCTGTGAAAATTTCACCCAGGAGTTAGTGTTGTGCCCACTGGTCTTTTTCATGTAAGAACAGTACGTTATAGAAATGTACAGTGCTCCTGTGGTGTGGAAATCGGCAGCAGCTGGAGAACAGGAGAGGGTGGTGGTTGGGTGGCTCAGCCAGGGCTGTGGGTTTGTGTGTGCTTCCCCACTGAACTGGCCTTCGCGAGGAATGAGCGCCTGCTTCTGCGGGGTCTAATTGGCAAAATGTTCACTTTTGATCAACCTGCCTTCCTGCACAGAAGATGGTTTTAGATGTGAACATTCACGATCAGGGCATAGACTGTCAAACCCACCTTGTGTTTGCTCCATAAGTGTGGTAGCACTTTCACTTGGTCCTGACCGGAGCTGGGATGCAGCAGATGATCTAGGGGTGAAGGTCATGGCAACAAGTTTGCGTGCAGCTACCAGAATCATTGAGGGTGTAAATTTGCTGTGTGCCTGCTTCTCTGTGATACCTGCCAGCATGAGCTCTGCTACTACAGGGTAAAGTCAACGAGACTTACTCACCTTGATGAAAAAGTAGTACCCTCTTTCGTGTTTACTGTGGGTACTGAATGATAAGCACACAGAAGCAATAATTACACTCTGGCTTTGCCCCAAGGCAACTTTTGCCCAATTTTCCTATTCCTTGAAGTATTTTCAGTTAACACAAGAGCGTATCTGAGCAGATATCCAAGATCTTGTTCCCAACGCGTGAGGAGTTTCTTGTTGCATAACACCTGGCTCCCTTCCCAAATGGCACCGTGCTTTCTTAGGCTTTAAACAGCCTCAAAATGAGCTGCTCTAAGCTGTTCTAGGCTTACCCACTGGGGATTCCCACCAGTTCATCTTTGATCGTGTCCCACTGGATATTTCGTATACCATCTTGCCTGTGGAAACCCATAAGCTATAGGTTTGGAGGTGACTCATAACTTCTGCACTGTATGTCCCTTCCCCAAATGATGCAAAAATAAAATGAGACCATTTTGATGTTACTAAACTAATTCTGGGGCAAGAGATATAATGCATCATGAAGCAGAAAGATAAATTATTAAAGATTTATCCAAGCTTCCTTACTTTAGTGGCTGAAATGAGCCAATATGTATACACTATGGACAAACAATAGTTTCATTTACAGTGATAGAACTTAAGAATAGCAGCAAGCATTGGATTATCTTTTCGGACCTTCTGTAGATCACAGTCCATTACATTTCTCTCATTTATCCCTAAATGAAGTAAGGTGCATTTTCTGGTCATCTTGAATCAATTTAGGCATTTGCTTTCAAAAAATAAGCAGATTACTAATCCATCTATGTAATTATAGATTGCTCCCATGAGAAGTTGGAACAAGAACTAGTAAAAAAAAAATATTAAGCCACCAGGATGTGTCATTCATTACCTCCTATTTTCATTTTATAATTCTTGTAAAAAAAATAGATCATCATAGATCATCATAGATCATTTCAGTCACAAGGGACCTGCAATGATCATCTAGTCCAACTGCTTGACCAATTCAGGGCTGACCAAAATTTAAAGCCTGTTATTAAGGGCATTGTCCAAATGCCTATTAAACACTGATGGGCTTGGGGCATTGACCACCTGTCTAGGAAGACTGTTCCAGTGTTTGACCACCCTCTTGGTAAAGTAATGCTTCCTGATGTCCAGTCTAAACCTCCCCTGGTGCAGCTTTGAACCATTCCCATGCATCCTATCACTGGATACCAAGGAGAAGAGATCTGCACCCCCCTCTCCACTTCCTCTCCTCAGGAAGCTGTAGAGACCAATGAGGTCGCCCCTCAGCTTCCTTTTCTCCAAAATAGACAAACCCAGAGTCCTTAGCTGCTTCTCATAGGATGTCCTTCCAGCTCTTTCACCAGATTTGTTTCCTTCCTCTGGAGGCATTCAAGGACCTTCACATCCTTCTTAAACTGTGGGGCCCAGAACTGCACACATTGAGGCTGCCCCAATGCTGAAATACAGTGAGATAATCACCTCTTTTGCTGACTGGTTCTGCTGTGTTTGATGCACCCCAGGATGCAGTTTGCCCTCTTGGCTGCCAGAAATCCTGTCCTTCTTTCCTAAGGCTGACAATTGTAAACAGTGGGATTTAGAGCATAGAAGCAGTTCAGTGAAAGAGCCAGAGTTCAGAAAAGACTAGTAGTTCAACGTAAATGTCTATGATCACTGCACACATACTCTCCAACAATTTCTCAATGATAAACCTCATATATAGCATTATTTATGTTTTAGCTTTCCTAGCACGTTATACTCAGCACAGCACATTCATTTAGATACAAAGCGACTCCCTCCAACTTGGCTGGAGTACCATCGCCAACTTTTAGTCCACAGCCCAGTTAATCTTTGTTAATTATAAACTGTGAGATGCCACTGCAGACCTGGGTAGCATCCTGCAAAAGCAGAAATTTGGCCAATAAAAAAGTAGATATACTTTGTAATCTTCACTGGGTTTTGCTGACAGCCACTGCAGTGTAAGATCAAAGGCAACAGGAAGCAAGGCAGTTTTAGCAGTGCAGAGGTGTCTTGCTTTTAGGCAGAGCTGCCAACCAAATGTTTTGGTACCGTGTGTTGGAGAAACTAGGTACCACCTCTGATATTACCTGCCCAGTTCCAGAAACCCAGATCCACTCCATCTGGACGTATTGCAGGACTACCTACCACATAAATTTTGAGAGTCCTATTCAAGGCATGAATTTCACCATGGGATCTAGCACCTCTTAGTTACACAAAAATTATATGTTGACTCTTCTTGAAGTAATATATATACGTTTTGTTCAGTATCACTACTTCTGGCCAAAAACCTCTGCAAAAAAACCCACCTGTGAGTCCCGTAAGCCTTGTAATTCAGTGAGGGAGCATACACAAGTGAAGAAGCATGATCTAGAAATGCCAGTTCTACAATCTCCTCAAATTCCCTAGTGCAAGTCTCAGCAAGGATAGTATTGTATTTATGGCTGAAAAAGGCATATGTCTGTCTTCTCTAGCTGATTTAAACAAGTGAGGAATAGCAGGCTGCAAAAGCTTTTCTCATTGAAGAGAGGAAGAGGGAAGTATCAGGGGGAAAATAGAAACTAAAATTTTTGCATATAATGTAATTTTGCTTGGAGTTATAATGAGTACCTTGGTACCAATATGGGTCTAGGCAAACCTGACATTGCTGTGAAAGGAGACCCTGCTTTTCCTGAGCTCGCTGGTGAGAGGCGATGAGGCATCTTCTTCCTTCTGGTAGAACCTTGAACAGCAAATCATGCGAGGACTTCTCTTGATACATGCGTGTTACTCCAACCGCTTTGAGCACTCTCAAGTTCATGCTAAGTCCACTCTAATATCCTCTTGTCAGTTGTCAGAGAATAGTTGCTCCAACTATCTTGCTCTGAACCTAGGACTTCAAAAAAAGCCTTGTATTTGAGGTTCAATAGCAGGTTAACCCTTTAGGTTCTAAAGGTACAATCAATTGGAGTTCAGTATGCAAGAAAGCACTGGGCGGTAGCAAGACTTTCATCTTAAACTGTGTTTACTTGAAACCAAACAGCTCTAAATTATTGAAAGCTCCATAAGGGAGAAAGAATGTTGTCTTGTTTTTGATAAAATGCAGCCATCATAGCCCCCACAGTTGGCACGAATTCACTTACTTCTTAATATAAATACCTGTATATAGGTAGTGATATAAATATGCTGTTTATATTAGTATAATTAGTTTAATTCCCTTGGAGATAAAACTATTACTCAAGAAAGATGCATGGCATTCAAATGCCTGGCTAATTAATGCAGTAGTTGCCTGCAGAGAATCCAATTTGGTTTTTTCCTCAGAACAGATAATCATCTCCCAAACCTTTGTTCAGGGTGAGATTTGCACAGCGACTGATTAAAATTTGCCCCAAATACAGTTTTGCTCATAGCTTAGTTTTGTTGTAAGGGAAGTTCTGCTCACATAGGGTTGCTGGTGTCCTCAAGGTCAGTGGCAAAACTCCCAGTAACCTCACCAGGTAACTCACTGTAAGTTTCAGTCCAATTTTTACTCAACCAAGGAATGCAGAATAATGAGAAATAAGAACCAAACCCTCTTTTTCCATATTATCAAGAGTATATATCTCATAGTCAGATTTATTCTTTACATGCTTTTATGGCTGTTACTCTCCAATATCACAATACTGATACTGCAATAAAAGCCCAGTATCTTCCATTTTTACCCTGGAGTTCAGTCACATATTCTGATTAATAATAAAGAGGACATTATTTAGGGGAACTACCCACCAAACAATATGGAATATCATATTTTAGTGAGGCCTATTCAAGTGCAGCACTTTTAATAGAATTTCGAAGCAGTTGCCTCTGAAGATAAATTAAATGGATTAAAGTTCAAATTGCTGCAGTATGGAGTTGATAATTTTTCAGCTCTCCCTGTATCAGTAGCAGGAATTAGAATATATATTTTGCAGGAGGCCTTGGTGGAGTATTTGACAGGGGAAGAAAGAAATATGTGTGCTAATGAGGATAATTTAGTGTATCTTCAACAAATATGTGCAGATTATTTAATTCCAACTCTTAGTAACCTTAAATATAATATTTAGTAGAGGATAAAATGGGAATTAATACATGATAACAATTAGTGATGGAAAATTATACATCTTTGCGTAATACTTTAGGATTTGGGAGTACCTGTTACAAGAAACTTACGCCTATTTTGTAAAAGTTAAACAATGTGGATGGTCTGGTGCTATCAGTGATATGGGACAGATTTCCACAAATAAGAGGACAGGAGAATCATCTTGATTGCCTGTAAGGCAACAGACCTGCTTCCTGTCCTTTTGGAATTAAGATGAGATGATCAGATAAGTTTGAATATCCTGAATAGGCTATTGTAACACTTCTTTTTGTGTAATTAATTTATATTGTGAATGCCAATAGCAAAATAGGGGCTGAACTCAGACTGCATTCATCTTGCTTTGAATCTGTGTTAATGCATTTTTCCCTATTTCCAGATGCTTACAGGCCTTATTCTGTAGCTTCAAGCAAATTTAGACCTTCTGACCTATTATGTTAATATCCTGGTTTTGTTCTTTTAAGTAACCTCTACTGTGGATTTTAAAACTTTCTGCTGTATTGATTTATTCTTAATTTAGTCATGCCATTCCATGATCAAATTAAGTGCAATTATTTTTATCTGTTACTGTAAAAGCAAAGTATTTAAAGAAAGTGCTTTAAACTTTTACAGTTTCCCAAGTAGCATCTAAATATCCTTATTGTATGATGCCCTTTGCACCATATATTTTCATTTTAAAACTGATTTAATAAAGGTGTATGGGGTTTTGTCCTTTTTACATTATGATACATTAATTGGTATTCATTAAAAAATATAATACTGGTCCGTTAGACCTTCAGCACTGACCGTGGTTGCAAAGTTGGGGAAATGTGCCCAACAAATGCAAAATCGTTGCAGCCCTAAGCGTTGCAATCCCACCCACAGCCACCCACAAGGCTCACAGATTGCCCTGAGGGACCCAAGAGCAATTTCCTCAAAAATCACACACAGAGCCACAATAGGAGCTCATCTGGTCCTGTCTCCAGCTCAGTGCAATCGATTGGGAAGGTGCATTTTCTACTCTCTTTTGCAGCATGGGTCTGCTGACAGCTGCAGTTTCCCCAGATGTAGGAAACAACTTTTTACCTCTGTTTTCTGCTTTGTTCCTAGTAATTTTTGGCAATTATTTTGCTTTTTTGGCTGCTCCTGAATACTGAGTTTCCCTTTCTGTCAAGCAGCCGGTGAAGGCCTCAGAATCTCTGGTGGCAATGGCCAGAGCCCATCACTGCATATGCAGCATATTGATTGTTTACTCCCACCTGCACCTCGTTATTGGCACTCTTCTCCATCTGCCGATTTATGGCCCACTCACTCTCTCTGTCATCTCTGCAAGCTGACCCATACCCCTGCTGACCTGCCTAATGTCGTGTCATTAGGAAACTTCGTCACCTTACCGCTCGCCCCCATGTTCACGTTATCCGTAGTTGTGGTGAAGAGTGCAGGTCCCACAGAGGACCTCTGCAGAGCTTCAGCTACTTCTCCCATTGCTTTATTTACTCCCCACTGGTTTCCTGTCTTGTACTGAGCCTTTTATCCATTCCAGCACCTTCCCTGGCTGCTTGTTTTCTCTACACCCTTGGGAGTGGGATTTTGTCAGAAGCCTCTTAAAAACCTAAAAAAAAAGGAAACTGTATCTCCTTTAGGAAATGTGCCTGTTGACCCCCATCAGAGGACTCTGATGAGGCTGCAGGATGAATTGTCTAGCTTTCCCTGTAGGTAGCATCAAGCAGAGACCTGTGTTTTATGCCATGCTATGATCTAGGATGCCCATTCCTCACTATTGCTCACCCTCTGTAGCACTTACCACTGTTTCAGGGTTGAGTTGTAGCTGTGTGGCTGAACCCTTTCCTTCAAAAAGTGAAGGTAGGGTGTGTCCTCCTCTTCGGTAACTCAGTATGTAAAGCAGCCTCCCACCCCTGTGGTAGAAGGAGCAGGAATCCCATTTGCCTGATCCCCATCCCTCACTTTCAGGCTCTCCAAGGCCAGGGGAAACCAGGTATCAGCAAAGTTCATCCTCTCAGAATAGAACGTGTCCTTATTTGTTGGGAAAGCATAAAGTGAGGAGGGCATTTGCCCAGAGGAGAAAAAGCAAGGCTCTAGGCCTTGTTCCAATGACAACTACAGGACAGAAATATTTCTTGGAGATGATCCTTAAGATGAGAGATGGAAACAAATGTGTCTTTGAATCCTGACAGGGTCTGGGTATAAGAAAGGCACAAACCTGCTTATGAGTCACAATGCTTAGGCATCCCCAGGAGCAGATTCTTTGGCATCTGATGAGCTCTAGCGGGGTTGGGAGGAAGATACAGCTGGTGCAAGCAGCCTTGGCAAAGCTAAAGCTAATTTGGAGAAAGAGGGAATGTCCCTTGATGCAGAAGTTAGGCTGTGTGTGCTCATTACTGCTCTGTGCAGCAAAGACATAGGCTTTTGGAAAGGCTGATTTACGGAGATTACTGGCTTCCTAAATGAAATAATAACAGTTCCTTAAAACCTGCTATCAAGAAGACATGTTAAAGGAGAGATCATCATGGACAATGGCATGAGAAAGCTGCACTAGCTACCAGGTGATCTGCCAGGTAACAGATGAGAACCTAAGACCTCACTTGTTAACCTGACCAACTGTGAAGAAAATGCCTGGGCAACATATCTGAACAAATATCATTTCAGATTTAGACGACCACAGTGGCAATTAGAAATTAAATCACTTCATGGCACTTCATCTTCTCTTCACAGGATAATACCTCAGCTGTTTTTTAACAGCTTAGCTCAAAAACCCTGGACAGTTAAATAATGCATAGCAAGTGTGGTAGACAGGAATGGGATTAAAACACTTTGAGGAGCTGGGGAGTCCACTACTGAGACAAATAGTATTGTGCATCCATAAAACCACCACTGGAAGTCCTCGAGTGTGTTGTTAGGTATGCTTGTAACTGGTAAGTAATTGTGTTGGAACTAAGGGTCTCCCACTGATCTCTCTGTGTAGTGATTGTTGGATGAAGAGGAAGTCACAGCATTATAAATATAATAAATATATATTATATATCCTCAAGGTCATGAGGATAAACCTTGTGTATTGTCCAGCTTGGGTCCCGCTGTGTGTCACGTGTTTCTAGAGCTCTACCCACACTGAGGGTCAGGTGCTGTCTTACAGGACTTGCCCCAGCTCCTTCTCCTCTATATATGATACACATGTAATATTTTTGCAAGCTTTACAAACTTATTCTGTGCAATGCCCAAGCAGCTACAAAAACATTGGAGACGTTGGCAAAATGGAAATGCCTTGAGGATGGCTCATTTGTGGTTGTCAGAGAGACCAGTGAGGATTCTTCCTTTTGTCAGATTTTTTTCCAGAACACTGGTTTAAGAGCTGTTTAAGAATATACTTACGCTGAAGCACTTTTATACATTATCATTAGGCACAAGTTGCAGTCCCCAACAGACACAGCCTTTGTCTGTGAAGGTCACTTTCTCACTCTGAGAGCACGGAGCACTTTTGTAACAGTTCTTTTGCTCATTCACTGACTAATTGGCAGTATCTATAGCAGTTCATAGGTGACAGCTATATATGCTAGTGTGGCTGGGCCCGGCTCTGAGCCCACCAGAGCTGTCTGCAGTGGCTTTGCTGTCTGTTCCTGACAGCAGTGGTGGAGAGGTGGGACTCACCTCACCCAGCTTCAGACACCCACACGAAAGACACCTACTTCTGAGCTTGTCGTCCCAGACTGTTTAGAGCTGGTAAAGAGAAACAAGCACTTGGGAGAGGGTGATTCATCTGGCTTGTTTTAGGAGGAGATAAATTGTGCTATGGAAATGTCTTTTTTCTGTCTACTAACTATGCAGAAAGTGTAAATGACTGTCTCAGACACACAAGTCTGCGCAGCAGATGTCTCAAACTGCAAGGATGATGCTGCCCTTGGTTTTTATCAGTATCACATTTTTAACATATACAACGAGGTACAGTGTGCTCCTACAGTAAGCCTTTAACTGGCCGGCTGCACACAGGAGTCTTAAGCCTTAAAGCGCTTTTGGAGTGGGCTGGACTGGCTGTTTCAGGGTGTAACCTCTGCTGGAGTGGATTTTCTCTAACCCAGTGAAAGCATCTGTAGTCAGTGAGAAAGGGCACATCATCTAAGGCATCTACCTTACGTGGGGTAAGCACCACCTTCCAGTGCCTGATTTTGTCCATGGCCTCAGCTGGGAGCGTTTGTGAATAGTTTAGGTAGAGCTGCCCCTACCACAGGTATCTGAAGTCAGCTGAGAGGGGTCTTCCCTGTAACAGAGGGAACAGAAGGGTGGCAGTTTTCTGGGGTTGAGGATCCTCATGGGTAATGGCATTGGCAGTAGCATTGGAGGTGATTTCCTTCCCTTCCTTCTGAATGCCATAGGAGAGAGGTTGGCTGAAAGGCAGGGAAGAGGAGTGGTTCTGGTTGGGATTTATGACACAGGAAAATGAATGAAAAAAATGGGAAAATGAGAAGCCAAATTTAGTAAAAGCAAGATAGGCATTTTTTTTTCTCTCTCAGCATCTTGATTTACTGTATTGGGGGATACAGTAGCATACAGAGCAGTCTGCTGCAAAGAGTAAAGGAAGAAACCCATTAAAAGTCTGGAGATGGATGTCCAGAAGTAAGTGTCTTTAATGTCCTACCTCATCCATTCTGAAAAGCCATTTTGCCATCTTTAAATTCTTGTGGATTCTGTTGCCAGCTGGCCCTTGAGCAGTGTTAGAGAGTGAGAAGCTTCTCCTCCATGTGTGGGTTTGATGTCATTCCATCTGCACACCTGTGACTTGGGCGACAAAAACTGTCCCCACAGGAGCACAGGGTCACTGGGCAGGGAAGGGTACAGCTCTGGGTGTTATGCACGCAGGCAAGCCCACAATGTGGTGAATTGAGGATGGCACTACATAGGTTTGTATCATCTGTAGCGTCCGCCATTTCCAAAGACAGTCTAGCTTTTGGAGGGGCAGATTATGGCCCAGGTATCCTCCAGGACAGTGCCACATCCACTGGAAAAGGCTGTGTCTGTTTGCCAGCTAGCCCTCCAGCAGCACAGAAAATCATGAGGGCACAGTGCGGTTTCACTGATGGATAGTTAAAAGAGGTCTTAGTTTGTAACTGGTAATCCTTGGATCAGTGATTTTTACCCCAAAATATGGTGTCTGTCATCTTGAAACCCATCATGCCTAAGATGTAAGTGCATCCAAAGAATGAACACTCCTGGAAATGCAAGCCTTAAGCTGCAAGGTCACTTTAGAAGTGATACATGCAGCATTGTCTTTTGCTGAAAGTGAATGTTTCTGTTGTTGTATTTAACACAAAATTAAATGTACCTGGACGAGTAATTTTGCTTATGAAGTAGAGAAAAAGTCAGTAAAGTTTAGCTTTATTTCAGAGGAAGTAATTGCCATGGAACAGAGTTAAAAGGCAGTGATATTCATGCAAGTTGTCCAAATGAGCTGCTGACTCACACATATGTGCACAGAGCAGTGGGGAGCAGCGTGGGCGGCTTCAGCCTTTGGTGGAGAGAAGATCCTCCCCTGTGTCTGTTGTGGGATGTCCACCAAAGACTGCGTTATTTTATGTTGAGTGTCTGGTGGATCAAACTATATAGTTGTGATTTTCCCTCTTTTCAGTGATTGCCAAGACTACTGGCCCAGAGGGCCAGACGTGTTATCTTGCTGTCTCAGTGACAGTGTCTTACTTTAGAAAAAAATAACACAGCTTCAGTGTCGTGATTCAGAGCACCTACTCATCTTGGGATATCATATATCCTAGTGGCTTAAGGCATGTTCCGTAGTGTTAAATACCTTCAGCAGGAGGGGTTTAAATCCTGGTTTCCTGCTCCCTGTGGGAATAACTGCAGAGAAGAGAGGATGGTGCGTGACCTGCTAGCTATCTTCTAAAAGGAGGACATTTTTGCCTACCTCTCCAAGTAGTTACAGAGATTCAAACTGTGAGTGGAGGGAGGCTCTTCCCTGCATTGACACAGTGGCACAAATCCCTCCTAAGCTATCGGTTGGCACCCTGGCTGCCTTTGTTCATTTTTTCTGTGCCCAGCTCTCCCTGGGGTCCATGGGAAGGATGCTAGAGTTCATTAGAGCCTGTGAAGTGTTTGCTGTTGCAGTGACAAAGCCCAGTAGAAAAGCCTGGGAGGAAAGGAAAAGTTCAATAATCATTGTGGGACTTGTGTGGTGGACAGCAAAGAAAGTGCTGGCAGCTGCCCATTACATGGTGAAGTTAAAAGAAATGAATGTTTCAGTGTTCAGTAAACTTAACCCTGACAGATCTGTGCAGTGAGCAAGGCAAGAAACATTAGTTACAAACAATATTTATAAAGAAAAGTGCATTATTTTGAATGAACAAAGGATTCACAGGCAGCCTTTTTTCACTTCTGGCTTCTTCTAACGTTTAGGAGGTAGCTTGTAACCTTTCATTACGCATTTAATAGAAAGCCACATTAATTTTGGATTTCATTGGCTTGCTGGTGCATCTCCTCTTATGTGGGAAGCTGCCCACACAGTCTTTTATTGAAAACTGAAATAAGTGGAGAAATCAGAAATATCCCCATCTCAAAGCCACTCAAAAAGACAGGACGTTTATATCTTTACTGCTCTACACTCTTTACATTTCAAGATATCAAACAGAAGCTACAATTCTTCCTGTTACAAAATACAGCTTTACTAGGCAAACTAATGGTACTTTTAGCTCAGATTGTGAAGTTTTTACCTGTAAAGAAATAAAGAGTTCTCTCCATTGGAATAAACCTTTTCTTTATTAATGTATTAGCTTGTGTAAATACAAGTTTAGGTTAACCTGAAATAAGAGGTTTGAAGATATTTTCCTTTCCAAATACTGGTTCTTACCAGGATAAGGAAGGGTTTTTTGTGTGTAGATCTCTCTTAGTCTGCATTGAAGATATATAAATGTTTGGAAAAAATGCAGTCTCTCATTGTGCTGACTGTAATTATATTTCTCTTTTCACCTTTCAATGCATGCTATGACCTCTGGAGACTTTTGAAGTTGTACATTCCTGGCTTTCCACATGAATTGCTGTTACATCCTCCTTCAAGTGAAGGGACTGACTAAACTGAAGTCAGCCTTTAACAGAAATCACTGCCGAGTGTTGCATGTGGGGGACTGATGGCTTTTGCGGTTGTTGAATGGGGTGAATTTAAGAAGGGTGGATGAAAGCCCTGATGGCAGTGGCCTTCTGCTGAGGTCTGTCGGCAGGTTTTGATCTCCGTAGGAACTGATTCACCTAACCTCACTTTGCTCAGTTGTTCACAAGCTGCACACAGTGTTTGCCAATAGTGGTTCAACAGCAGGGTTGTAATGATTCACATTTAAGGATGTAAAGGGCAAGGTTTTTCAGCTGAGAAATTTCCAGCAGCTTGCTAGGCTTAGTTACGCTGGGGCAAAGTTCCAGTCTGGTCTCATTTGGTGCAGGACTGGAGCTAAAAAAAGTTAGGGTTGTCTAGTCTGAAGTGCTCTTCAGGGCAGCTTGTGGGTTGGTCTAATTTTTGCCATCTGGTTACAGCTTCAGGAGACCAGTTTTGTTAGGAATCACTGAAACAGTTGGTGATACAAGATCAGTATTGATTGTGCCACTGTGTTGCAGTGATCATGCTTAACTACAGGATTAAATACATTGCACTCTCTCTCCTTTAAAACACTATATTCCACGAGCAGCCCAATTCTGTGTTTTCCAAGACAATAATAATTCCAAGTGTTGTTGTAATCTCTGTTGCTGCTTTATTAAACTCAATGCCATATTTTTCATTCATTTATGTGTCCTAACAGCATCATTTTAAGTGGTGCGTTAAGCCTTTCTACGTATATCAGAGCAACATGTAATTTTCATTTCCATTTTATGCAGTGGCTCCTAAATCTAGAGGTGATAATTATTATTTGCATAGTAATTACGCCTCAGTTGAACCAGAGGCTTTGCAATGATCTAAAAACGAAGGACATTTTGTGGCAAAAACTGGTGGGGATTTTTTTTTTGCTGGCAAAGCTCTACGAGAAGGCCCTAGGATTTGAACAGTGGAGTGCAGGTTGGATTTTCTTAGTAAGCCCTTGTGTCTTCTTCTCCCCAGGGGATGAGCGCTCACGGGAGTCTCCAGCCCCCACCGAAGCACAGATGCAAGCCGGGGCAGAAGGCGGTGGAAGGGTGAACCGCTGTTGCTGGAAATGCTCCGTGACGCAAGTCAAGAAGATTTTCTGGGGAGTGGCTGTGGTCCTGGGTGTCTGCTCCTCCTGGTCGGGTTCAACCCAGCTAGCAAAACTGACCTTTAAGAAATTTGACGCACCCTTCACTCTAACGTGGTTTGCAACAAACTGGAACTTTTTATTCTTTCCTTTGTATTATCTTGGACATGTTTTTAAGTCAGCTGAAAAGCAGTCTCCAAAACAAAGATACAGGTATGGGAGCTTTTGTTTTTTCTCCTGTGGCTCATGTATACTGCTCTGTTTCTAGTGAATGTTTAATTCAGATCAGCCAGTTAAATCAAGGTTGCATTTGCTTTCCTCTTCAGGTTTGTTAAAGAATACATTCTGTGTCCCATGCTAGGCAGTATGTTGTTATTCTTAATACAGTTTCACTTCAACAGTAAGAGATCCAGGTTTGTTTCCAATACATACAGGTCACGTAATGGAAGTCTACAATTTCTGCACTTGCTTCTCAAGAGTTTTCTGTTCAAATCTCTGTGAACATCAGTTTTTTAACTAATATCTTCTTCTACTCACAGCTGGCTTTTATGGCAACCTCTGAGTAAGCTAAGTTAGTTTTCTTTTCCAAACTCAGGACTTGTGCAGTGCCTGGAATAGCCAAGTAAAAAGTATTGCAGTATTTTCCTGGCATTGTGCCCTGACATCAAAGGCCAGGCTCTGCTCCCAGGTTAGCTCGAGCTGTTGTGTTTATTTCCGGGAGGAAGCGCAGTCATAACCAAAGGCAGCACTTTGTCTTCAGCACACCTTGTCTTTTCGGCAAGCCAAACCCACAAAGCCTGAAGTGCTTGTGGAAAACCCTGAGCGCCCGTCCTCCGTGAGTGACTGAGCACACTCTGGCTACTTGGACTGCCTCTTGGTCAGCGCTCCTTCATCTCATCTCATTTTGGCCTGAGAGGTGTCTGGGACAGATGGGATGACTCAGCCATCAAGATGTCCCGTGTCAGAGAGCTTCCCTGATACGTGGAAGGATGTGAACAACCTTTTCCCCTTCTCACAGCCTTTTAAAGAAGTAGCTGAGAAAGTAAACAGTAAGAAGTACACATTTCTCAAGTTCCAGCTGTGCAGCAGCGAGGTGGAAACTCACTACGGGGAAAAAAATCTAAGAAACCAGGGTACTCAGGCAATGATCTACATCAGATGACCAGGGTTAAGATTATAAATGCTGAAATTGTGCTACTTAGCCATGGTGACAGTTCCTTCTGTAACAATGAAATAAATCATTCGGGGGCTTCAGATAAAGGAATTTCACTGTTCACTGCAGGTCCCAGAGCAGTATCCAGAAGTTCTAAAGGCACTTTCATAAGATGTCGTGCTTCCTGGACTTCCGTTTGTATTTGTTATTTACTCCACAGCAAACACAGTTGCTTCAGAGATGAGAGGAGTATGAAGGTTAGAGAAAGGAACAGTTTAATCTAAAAACAATAACAAATGCTAGCCTAAAATAACTACCTCTGCATTTCTTTGGTTTTTAAGTATTTTTCTTTCCAGCTGCTCTCAGATAATGTTTTAAATACTGCTGAATTCTGGGGTGAGCAGTTGTGGTTTGCCAGATCCCTGGGGTTAAAACCCAACCGTTATAGTCTTTGTTGCTGCAGTTAATTGATATGGTTGGTAGTTTTATGTCTTCCTTTTAATTAAATGATGGCTGAGTTGAAGAGCAGGTGCAAGCCTGGCAGCCTGTTAAGGATGCAGGGGGACATCATTACAAGTAAGCTTGAAGCAGGCATAGTAAAGAACGTGCATTTGTGTGTCTGACCAGCAGATTAAGTAGGGTTAATTTACAGAGTTTTTCTTGGTGTCAGGGTAGACTTGGGCATTTGGAGATAGGGGTTTGGTTCCTAGCTTTGCTGCAGATTTGTGGTTTTGAGCAAGTCATTCTAGACATCTAGTTTCCTTGTATTCTCTATTTGTTTGGATGAGACAGTCCTTCTTAGGGAGGGCTGTCCCTTACCATGTGTCTACTTCAGCATGTCCACTACCTGCACTGAGACCTTTCAGTGGTCCTGCACTAAGAATTGACATAAAAGAACTGCTGTTCATTTGCCTGCTCCATTATGACTGAGATGCCACATGCACACGCATCTGAAAAACTGAGTGTTGAATTCCAACATCCCCTCTTAATTATTCCCTCTTCTTGCACATGGAGAGAGACATATACAGAGACTTTGCAGCTCTGTTTGAGGTATTACTGTCTTCAGGAAAGCTTGCATTCCAGGCACAGTTGGACATGCTAGGGAGGCATTGCATAGCATGAGCTTCTAGGTAGTTAAAATAAGACAATTCTGACCTGGAACTAACAAACAACTTGCTTAATCACTTGTTTCTCTTTTTATCCATCACCTTCATTTTTATTTCATGTACTATCTAAGCTCTCTGACAGGCATTTGCAATGAGATGAATGAAAAAGTAGTGGTGGAAGAAGGTAGAATTATGACATCTAAGTCACCTTAGCAGTGAGATAGTAGAGGAAGGGATTATGAGATCTTGCCTACACAGGTTGCTAAAATCCACAGGCACCTAATTTTTTTCTCAGCAGTGCTCCCTAAGGACACCTGGGCAGCCACCTCCTCCTCAGCAGGGCTGGACCACTCAGCCTCCCCTCACTGCAGCAAAGACAGTGCCTTCCCACCACCCTTTCCTCAGTGGGCAACTTTGTGGGTCCTTGGCCACCAGAAGTGCTTTGGGCTATGTCGCCATACAGCTAAAGACCATGTAACAGCAACTATTAAGAAAAAATATACAAAAGAGGGGTCATAAAGTGTAGGAACAGTGAATAGATATATAGTCTGCCCATACAAATTTTATAAATATATATGTATATACACACACTATGCTAAATATATATGAATTTGTATGGTCTTTATTTTCAGAGAACACAGCTGTTGTGGACACAATCCAATTTAAAGCTGCACAGATTTATTTTTTTTCCCATTTTATAGTACATATACTTGTAGTAAGTTTTCCACCAAAATTTTATGGTAGCACATTAAATTTAAGAGCGGGCTTATTCAGTTTCTTTATAAGATTTTGAGTATTGGTTCATAATGTAAAGTTTTAGGAATTTCTGATTGACCCATATTGCATGGCAAGGAATTTTTTGTTTAAGCTGAAGCAGATGATCAGTTGTGTCCACAGCATGGAGAGAAAGTCACTCTTCAAAGCAGCCCAAAACTTATGTATTCCCATCCAAACTTCTCTAGTTTCCTTGTGCAGCACCATCAAATGCCAGAGCTGTGCTCAAGTGCCGACCACTCAGGGAGAATTTGTCTCACGCTCACTATGAAGGATGCCACCCATGCTTGGCACAGGGCTGTGCATGGGAGTGATGCAGAGAGCTCTGGCAGGCCACTGAAGAGCATACCAGGGTCAGAACTGCCCTCTTACTCCTTATGCAAGTGCCCACTAGCTTAAAATAAAATTACAGTAACTAAATTATCATTCATTTCAACCACTGTCCAGTCCAGAAATAACACATGTAATGATTTATGCACCTAATGGATCATTTAAGACTACTTAATGCTTGCTTCATACTTTTTGCTTCCAAACGGCTTTATAAAAGGACACATTTAATCTGATGAGCTACCCTTCGTCATACCTACATTATTAATTTATGAGGTAACATAAATTAAAAGCACTAGAGCTTAAAGCTCCCTGGCTACATGAAAGATTAAATTAAAATATCTGTAAGATATTGCTTAGCTTTGTGTATCTATCTCTACACAGGATAAACCACAAATTTTATAAAGATTTACTCTCTGTGTGCCAACTTGGGGAATATCGGAAGATTGTGTTCACATTTTGGCAGAATACCTCAGAAAGCTTGCTTATTTTGATGGTATGGTCTTACCTAATTATTTTTTGTGAAGGAAAGGGCAGGACCTTCCAGAACAGTTTGCATAATTACTTATTTGTTTGTTTGTCATTTAGATCTTGATTTTTATTTCACAAAGCATTTGAGCTAAAGAAAACTCCAGAAGCTAAAACCAAATCTCTTCCATAACCTTGACTAGAGCTAATGTGTTGGGTGAATGAAAGAATTGTTGCACATACCTGCACTTGAACTTTTTCACTGAATCAGAGTTTGTCCTCTGTACTGCCCCCAAATTAGCACAAATATTTTACTCTAAAAAGAAAGAGAATAGTTGCAGGTGACACGAAAGTATAGTTATTTCTTTGAAACTTAAACAAAATACCAGGGGCAACAATGGTAGAGGACCAATGTAATAGATCTCCCTTACTCTTATTTACCAGCATATTAACTTCACAAGAGTCACTTTTGCTTTATGTGTATATGGGCTCAGAATTGAGATAGCTCTTCAGTAGACATAAATTGTCAGTCACACAGCTTCACGTGAAGTCCAGGAGAATGCGGGCTGGTTTCTAAATGTGTTTCACATGTATTTCTACTAGCATAGAGGAGATGGGGCACTAGCCTGGCATCCCCAGTAATTCCAGGAGTTGGGTCCATTAGGTTGATCCTGACTCATATGAAAGTGCAACTCCCTGCCCCATGGGCACTACCCTCCCCTTCTGCAGCAGGCAGAGAACCCAGACATGCAGTGCTGGTAACCAACTGCCTGGCCATGATGAAACTTTAAGGGGGAAGAAGGTCAGAGCTTGATTTGGCATGACTGGGTGTTTCTTTACTATTGATTTGCAGCATTTTGTATTCATGAGTCTCTCTTACCCAGCAGCATTAAAATGTTGCGATGTGGTCGACTTCTTGCATCCTACTGATTTATATTACTACTTAGGTGGGACCTTCACCACCAGCGTAGACAGCATTAATAGAGCAATAAATAAGCTATGAAGGCATCAAGACATGATGAATGCAAGTGTTTTTAGCAAATGTCACCCAATGAAGCATGTTTTCTTTCAAAAAACTTCAGTTTATAAACTCTATTTGTCTAATTCAGTACATTAGCCTTAAAATAATATCGATTTACTTTGTGTTCCTCAAAATAAAATCACTTTACAATTCAAGTTCCCATTAGCTTGCTGGGGGAAAAAAACAAAGAACAAAAAGGACCCGTGAAATTAAAAGACACAACATCTGATCCTTGCCTGAGCTAGATAGATACAAGCCAGGAGTAACTTCAAATTAAATCAGTTTGATCTCCGCAGCAGTCTGTCAGGACTTACCTTTGTGCTTGGTACTGAAGCAATTAATTAAAAGAATATGGATACTGTGCAAGAGGTTTATCGTACTTGTGTATATCTCTCCTGCAGATGTCTGAACTGTTGTTGGTCATGTTTTATTGATGAACCACAGTATCACTTCTCAGACTGTTTTCACTGAATCTACACTTTTCTTCCAGGGTTTCTAGCTGGAAAGAGGTCGAATCATACTATTAGCTAGTAGCAGTAGTAGTGAAGCCTTCTGCTGGAACAATGTGGTGTTTGTGTAGTGGCAGTGCTGGTGGGCATCTCTCATATCCAGCATGATGTACATTCGGCATCAAGCTGGGACACGGAGCATTCGTTTGGCTTAGTTCAGATAAGCCCTGATGCTTCAGAGCATCAGAGCTCAGGCTGATGCTGCTGTTGGCTTCTGTTTCTGTTTTCTGTTAAATAATTACCTCTTCCTCATGAAACCTATGGTAGCTGCTGTCTCTTTCCTTTTGAAAAGGAAAGTGTGTCTCTGTGGGACATGGGCTAGGAGTGCATTATCCCATGGGAGTTCTGGAGGTGGCTCCTTGCTACTGTCTTGATATAGTACAGCTATGCTGCATAATTGCCAGATTATCACATAAATTGTCATTTCAGCTGCTTCCTTGGGGCTAGACTTGTTTCCTTAGGTGATTAAAGTTCAGTGTCATGGTTTCCTGCTCTTTGTGGCTCCTGAAACAAAATTTTCTCAGCCAGCTGTCAAAAATATGCTCTACAGTCTGCCTGTTGTTGAGAAAATAGAGAGTCCTCCAGCTCCAGAGTATTTCTAGAATAGCCTCCTGTTTACATAAGTCTTTTCTACACACTGAAGACAGTACCAGGGGTTAGATTAGCAAGGAAAGTTGCCACAGCTGGCTCCTCAGTGCTCCACTGCATATTCCAGCACTGCCAGCCCAAAGCTGAATGCTCAGTTTTCTCCTAAAATGCATTTTAGGTGAGAGAAAACACCTACAGAGGAGACACAAACATGAGGCAAGTAAGGTGAACAGCAGGATAAGGCTGAGGAGGAAGAGAGTCTGTTTGCCAAACTTTAGCTGTTAATAGGAGCCCTCCACCATCCCGGAGTTATGTGCCTAACTAGACCTGAGGCGGCACTCCCTTGTGATGTTTTCCACTGGAGAGCTTAAAAAACTGCTCCCAGAAACGTGTTCAAGGTGGTAGCTTTTTCTCTTCCTCATATGCATGGTATGGGATCTTGGTATCTACATTGGGCTGAGGATGTGACTGGCTGGCAGAACACCCCAAAATTAATGCCTGAGTCCTAACCTTCTGAGGCAGCTCTTACAGTGCAAAGTCTGCATGTGGGTCTCAGGCACATACAATGGCATTTACATGCTTGCCCCCCTTTCTAAATCTACCCCAGCTTTTATGTCTCCTGAAAACACCTTTAAGATAATTTCTTTAAACTTCTATTTGACTAGTTTGCTAATTCTTTCTATTAAAGTAGCTAACACTGCCTTTGAGAACTTGTGCCTTAGCTTCTGTGAGAAAATTGTTGTGGTTTCTTCTTTAGTAAGCCAGTCCTTTCTAATTTAGCCTCTCAGTTTGCTCTAGTGGATTGCATTTGTATTTCAGACCACGATGTTCTGGAAACAGCTTAACGTTCATGCCTAGTGAAAAACTTTCCCTTAATCTGAAGATCCTTCATCTGTTGAGGATCACCTCTTCTGGGGTTTTGGACCTATGTGGAATGCTAATCAAGAGTAAAAATTGGGTACTACCTGATCAGGAGAAACACATGTTCTTTAATCTTGAGCCTGGTTTGCAAAATCATTCCAAGGATGATTAAATTAAACAGTGTCCTGTAATTGTTGTTCCGTTACTTTTGTCTTCTCTGCTGTGGCTTGAACAGATGCTCTAAAATAATTACATTATATGACTCCTATGAGGCAACAGTGCTTTAGACAAGGACTAGAGAGAGAAGTAATTGTTACCTGCAGACAGGGCACGTGCTATGAAAAAATGTGTTTATGAATGGCCTTTGCTAGGGAAAAATGTTGTTTGTTGCAGCACTGAATGATCTCTGGTCAGTAGTTAAACTGCACTTCATTAACTAGCTCTTCCTCTGGTTAGTAGCTGCTGAGCTTCCACACTGCAAGGGCTTTTCCCATGAGACCTCAAGAGCAAACCCACCTAACCTGATTCTTCCTACCTATGCTGGTTCCTCTGCACTGACTGACACTGTGGAAAGAAAGAAGTCAGGTTGAAGGGACCTCAGGGGTCACCTCCTCCTTTCCCTGCCTCCAGGCATGACTTGCACACACAAACAGAAAAGTAAATGCATTTAATGGCTGGCAGAGGTAAAAAAGGACGGGGAAAAGAGTGTGCGGTCATGTTTACTGTGTGGGGAAAGAAGCAGAAGGCTGAGGTGAGCATGGGTATGCTGTTTTTCCAGTCATCATAACATGAAGTAAGACAGAGTTCATAGCTGATCCTTTTGCAAGAAGTGTTTTACCTCGGTCATCATACCAAGTACCTTGACACCCAGTGCACAAACTCATCAAATGTAGACTGTCCTAGACAGGTTTTCCCATGTTGTTTACAACAGCAACATAAGCAGCAACAAAACTCAGGAGGGACTCAGAGGGAATTCTGCATATGTTTTTTTCAGCCCAAATCTGTCTCAAAGTATCTTGAAGGCAGCTACCTTCAAAGCTGCTTTAAAAAGGGAAAGTGCCTGTACGGTAACAGACTTCGTAGCTATAATTAACAGCTCTCAATAAAGACGGAAGATACAGTGAGAAGTGTTGGAGGCTGGCAGTACTACTGAAATGGAAAAAACCTTTTTGTCCAGCTGCCTAGTGGTTATGGACCATGTCCAGATTTCCCAGGATTGTTTGTGTTTGCATGAAAAGGCAGCCTCATATAAATGCACAAGTACCTAGCTGAAGATCGGGTTCAGTGCAGGTCTGCAGGAGCTGGCCACACTTGCTTGTTAGTCAGAGCTATAGATGATAAAAAGGGAGAAACGGCTGAAGGTGAAGGATGGTAGCAGCATAGCTATATAAACAGGGTGTCATAAATTGGAAAACCCCATCAAGTAGCTACATAATGGTGTCTGAGAACATCTATGGGTTTTTTGGAGGGAAAAAATGATAAGATATGAGCTGATGGGCAGAAAATTTCATATATGTACTCACACACTCATGTGCAACTGTTTCTGTGTTTGCCACTGCTAAAACACCTTTCCAAATGGTAGCTTTCTGACAGAGAATCCAGTCCAAAATGGAGAAGCCAAAAATCTGGGGATTTTTTAATCTTTTTTGCCTGCTTTGCATAGCAGTTGGTGAAGACCACTTCTTTTCAGTCTAGCTGTAGAAAAGAAACAACCCTCCTATTGATCTGTTTGTCAGTCCTTGGGGGTCAGGGCTAAAGCTCAGCAAGTTTAAAGCAGCGAGACTCATTTACTTTATGGCTGTATGGTCATTACCATATCATTTGGGGCTCTTGTCTTCAGCAAGCCTACACTAACAAGTCCATTGTGGCCGCCTCATCCCTTCCCTATTCCTGTTATCTCCAACTGAGCACTTCCCCGTAAAGAGCTGGTGTTGGTTGCTCATGGTTTCTTGATTTATAAATCATGTTTCTTCTCTTCGTGGCTGGAGGGCTGATTGTTAATTTTCTGAAGCCACTAGTTTCATGAGCACTTAAAAGACTTGTGCAAAGTTTCCTTCATACCTTTGAAAACTTCCCACTGCCTCAGTGAAACATTCAGACTCCCACAGTGGGAAAAGGCCTCTGGAAGCCTAACGTGATGGGTGGCACCCCAAATCTCCTTCAGCAGATGCAAATATTAAACCCCAGAGATCTCAAGTTATTGTGAATGTTCTTTCAGTGATAGAGTGGCATTAACCTTTGTGTAGTACATTGCTAACACAGGGTGCCCCTAGATGGTATGAGCCCAGGTCCATTCGCTATAAGAGGACTCTTGTTCCTCTGTGTCATCTGGCATTTGCACTTGCATCGTATCTAAAAAACTTTTTACTTCACAAAAATACTGTGGGATGAGGTTTTTTTTCAACTTAATTCTTTTCACTGTATCTATTGTAGAGGCCAGCCAGGCCAACTGAAAATTGTGTCTTGCTTTTTCTGTACTGAAACTACACCTTTCTTTTCTTCACTAGTCTGGCTTATTATACTTTCAGCTGGGGTGCGTATAGATTTCCAAGTACAGCTATGAAAAGTTCTCCTATTAAATAGCATGCTAGAAAATAGCAAGAATTGCACCTCTACTTCAGCACCTCTTAATAGTATCTTGGATGAAAATGGAGCTACAGCTCTGTAATACTGTCTGATATTTTTCACCATCTAACAAATGGTGCTCTTCTTAGACCATCTCACCTAAACATCAGGTCATAGAAGCATGGAGTAATTCTGGCTGCTGGGCACCTGGGCTCAGCTCGTATCTACTTTTTTATTCTGTTAATGATTTGTGATCGGCAGACGCTGAGTGAGACATAGCTATTATTATTGAAATGTATGTGTACTTCATCGCATCTCTTCATGTGCTGTCTGTAGATACTCCAAAATTACATGTACCCATTACGTATCTGGTGCCAGCAGCAGATACCCATTCTGCTGCCATTTGCCCCTTTTTGCCAGAGCCACCTTAAATATTAGTCTGTCCTCAGGCGAGAACACGTTGATTGAAATCCTTGGGATTTATTTTTCATTAACCTTGACATTAAAAAAAAAAACAGAAAACAAGTATTAACCCGGTACAAATTGTTTCTGCTTTCTTTTTAATAATCAAACAAATTTTCACCTATCATTTTCTGTGTTTCATAAAGTTCTCTATATTAAATGTGACGGGTCCAGTCAGCACTTGACCTCAGCTGGCACAGCTTCACTGAGTCCCATAACAGCATGCTGATTTCTAACAGAGAAGGGTCTGGCTTGGTTCATATTAAAAATATCAAGTTAATAACCTCTTGGATGTGTTTCAACTTTCCTTTTTTTGGAGGGGAACTCAGGCTTTGACTAGGCTGAAATTCACCATCCTCCCTCACAATATTTTTATAAAAGTTTCTTTTGATTCTGAAGAACTGAAGTAGAAAAACTTAATGTTAAAAAATAGTATCCTATAAAGGATACAGTGACACAGAGCCAAATGATCAGCTGCCTTCCATTAAGGTACCTGCAGACCTGCACTTGCTCATAAAATTTTTAGTAATTAAGGCCAACCCTCTGAAAGTCTTACAGCATTTAACAGAGAGCTCTATCGATTTCATAGATTTTTCAAACAACTTAAACAACCGTGCTTTTCTGTAGTTCCAGGTAATTCCTATAATGCTGTTACTTTCTGTCTTACCAAGTTCCATGTGGCTTTTACTTTTCATCATGTGAAAGGGATAACTATTGGGGGATATGATAAAGATCAGCTAAATCATGAATGGCTTGGAGATGGTGAGGAAAGAGCTAAGTGGTGTCAAACAGAGTGAGTGAGGTGTTTGAAACAAGGGAAGAGCTTTCTAGCAGTGTGCAGCTAAGCTGTCAAGAGCCTGAAAACAAAGAGGAGCCTGAAAGAGCAGTTCCTGCATCCTTGGGAATGGGAGATGGTGGAGCAGATGTGGCCTGTAGTGGTAGCAAGTTACACGAGTTCTGCTAAAAGGTACTACTCACATGAGCTAGGTAGTTCTTTTAGCTCTTCTGTGAGCTAAGCTAAAACAGTAAATCCTACATTATTTTGATGGACAGCTTAGCGTAGTATTGCTAATATGTTGAGTCCTATTGCTGGCTACCGGTTCTTAGCGTGGGATGTTCCAAAGCTCAGCAGTCACAGAGCCATCCAAGTTGCAGGGGTCCCGGAAAATCACTCAGGAATATCCAGGGAAGATTTGAACATACCAGCAACAGCTATTTCACACATTAACAGATTTGTTTCTAAACATGAATGAATGAACAAATACAATTTAACAAACTGCTAAAGATGTTTTCTCAGGATCTTTTCAAAAGTGAAGATCTAATTGGCTTTCTTTTTAGGTAAACAGGAGTCACAATGAAAACATTCCTCTTGAAAATCTTACCAGTTATATGTATAGTTAATTGTGGACCTTACCTTTGGCTGGCAAGTTGCAAAATGTTGTCTGTTGTTTTATATTTCTTAAACTTTGTTTTGTTTTAAGGATTTAAAAAAAATAATAAAAAATAGTAGCAGCTGGCTTCCCAGATATGTTTGCTAGAAGAAACCAGAGACAAGTATTTTCGAGAAACTGGAGACAAGTGTGTTTCCTCCATAGCAATTGTGCTAAAAACAAACCGTTCTCTTTGTTACTGTGGCTTCAGACAGTTTCCACTATTATGCTGCTGGTATCTGGAGTCTCATTACCCAAAAAGCCTTTGTCTAGCACAGAACAATAAATAACCATGGATTTTAGGCACATGTAGAAAAATCTCATTAGGGTAATTTGAAAAAGAGATGACAAATAGCATCCTGAAATCAATGTAATGTCACGATCCAAAGGTGCAATAGCAAATCATCCTTCCTCAAGTAACAGGGCTACTGAAGGCTGCAGATGGGTTTGCCTTCAGCAGGCGTTTGGCGTTTGCGTGCCTTTGGGCTAACAGCCCTGAGCACACCACAGCTCCTCTGCATGAAGCTTGCTGATGGCACCTACTAGATGTTGCACAGCTGACAGGAAAAAGATGCAATAGTTCATTAGTTTTGTCATTCTGTTGAATTCAGACGTTTTCAAAAGGAATGGCACTGAAAGCTTTGTAGTACTGAAGGTGCATAATAATTGCATCAAAATTGCCCATCTGCAGCTAAAGTGAGATAATTGCCTAGGCGTATTTGCGTTTGCAGAAGAGATTTTGAATAATAAATGTTTATAAAGCCCTTCTGTTATCATGTTATCCAGTCCTCACCCCTACAAGCCAAACTCTCCATTTACACTCTTTTCAAACCAAAATACCTCATGTTGGTGCAGCTCTGGGGTCGCTGATGGTAAGAATCTGGACTAGTGTAAGTTACCTGAAATTGGCTCCCAGCTCCCTGGCAACATTTATGAACCAAATTGAAAGACAGTAATTGGAAAATCCCACTGATTCCTTGTTAGTGTTATTTTCAGAATTTTTAATAAATAATTTAACAAAATTACTGGAGTTTAGGGGTGCCCATACTGATTTGCAGCGATGCTGAATGGCCCCCCTTCCTGAGCGGCAGGGCTTGCCGTGGGGTCAGATCCACAAAAGGCTAAGACATATGCCCCATCCTGCAAGTAGGCATAGACATCTATGTGTGGTTTCCAGCAGACACTTTGCCTCCTCAGGTGCCTCTCTTCTCTCTCAGAGGTAAAGCATGAGCAGATCCATCCTCACAAGCAGAGGTACACCAATGCTATTGCAGGACTGACAGCAGCAGGTGAGATGCAAACCCATCTTAATACAGTTTATCGTGGCCAATCTGGCATGATCCTGCAGATAAACTTGTTAGCACAGACTCAGCTCACCCAAGGCTTTGAACACACTCCTTCTGTGCCTGACAAAATGCAGACAGCCGAAAGACCTGTCCTGGTTCAAGTGCATGCTTACCTGGTCAAGCCCCTCTGTAGGGTTGTGGTTTGTAACCGCTCCCATGTTCTGGTGCACTCCTTTTTCCTGGCAATTAAACACACAAACAGTGCAGACCAGACAAGATTTGTTGATGCGACTTTGTTACCTTATGCTTCTCTGAGAATGAAATAATTGATTTTTCCATTAGACTTGATACAAATCACGCTGATGTCCCTGTCATCCCTCAGTGGGCCCGCCTGATTGCTATTAGCTGCCTTACAGTTTTGGCAACAGATCTTGTGCCTTTCCCATCCTCTTGTGCAGGGACTAGCACTGTGCATTCGTGCCCAGCACTGCTAATTAAACAAGCACAAATGATGTACAACGGGATGGAAAACGTCTTCCAGCCAGATGACAGCATCACCTGCTTTCTACCATGGCAAGCCACTGGTCTTTCTGCATGAACGGAGGAGCTGCCATTCCTGCTGTGGGATCCCTTCAGCAAAAGAGCCACCTGCCTGCCCCGTGGTCAGCTCACCCTGCAGCTCTTCAGCTCATACATCCATGGCTCTGTAGTCAGATTTCAGCAGGCTGTACCTCTGGGGTAGCCCCAGCATGGGCATGGCAAAGCCAGCTAGCTTCCCAGCACTGGGGAAGTAGCCAACAACCCTAGAAGATAACTAGCCCGGAGTCCCTAGACACCTAGAGCCCTGCACACCTCGGAGGTGCTTTGTCCACCTGCATCAGTGAGGTTCTTCAGGTCCCTTCACCACTCTGACAGTGCTCTGCCAGAGAAGTGGCACTCTCACTGCTGAGGATCCAGGAGGGCAGCAAAACAAGCATCGCCTTCACCAGGTTTCTGAATAGATAATTTCATGTCAGGCTGAAACCACATTGTTGCTCTTGTCACTCTTCCTGGGAAGCAATCTGAAAAGAAATTCAGACACGACACTAAAATTAGCAACGATATGAATTAATGTTCAGTACATTTTTTTATCTCTCAAGGGTTTAAACTTACTGAGTAGTGTCTCAGTTTCACCACAGAGCTTTGAGTTTTGAGAAAGGGCTGAGCCCAGCCACTGGGGTTCTTTATTCTAGTTGTGTAGGTGGAGTATTGACAGAGCCAAATTTAACACAGTTTACTCTGTGCACAGTTACAGTAAAATGAGGCAGATTTTGCATTTTGTACATTGGGAGTGGGGTTGGGATGGTTAGGGATATTGCAGGACGCTATGACTCCAAATGACTCTGTTACTGAGACTCCATGAGGTGTCAGGATGTTTTGGGTAGCGTTTTTGAGGTCATACTGCTGGATTCTCCAGTCTTACTAAAAATTGTGGTGAGACTGTAGGGACTCATTTGGAAGGAGTGGTGAACCAGTAGTGAAAACTGTTGGAGATGTCTCCTCGTGGTTGTGTCTGTATGTATGTGTGTGTATATACAGCCTTTGAATGCTCATGGTGAGCCCCCTTGCCTTGCAAGAGCTGGGATGTCCCAGGGGGGTAACAGGCAGTTTTTGCTTTCAACAGCCTTCACGCAGTGAGGAGATCAGGAGCAGGTCAAGAGCTCTCCTGTAAAATACAAACTATTGAAAAGGAAAGGAAAATGAAGCCACAGATTTTGTGCTCTCTACCTCTGCGGTGAATGTGAGGTCATGCCCTTGACTGAGGTGGAAAAATCCCCTTGCACAGCCTGTATCTTTCCCTGTGGGTCTCAGTGTTTAAGCAGAGTCTCAAGGGTCAGGCCCCAGCTTGTTTGCTGAGGGAGCGGACACCTGCCTTCTTGCAGCAGGAAGGCTGCTTATTCTCAAGCATCTGTCTGCAAACACTGCTCCAAAAATCCCTTCCCCCTCCAGAGAACCGAGCTGGAGCCCTGGAAGGGGTGGCCGAGACACCCCCAGCACTCTCCTGCCCACAAGCACGGTGGTGCCTGCAGCACAGGTTGTCCTGGCATCAGCCCCCAGCGCCACCCCGGGCTGCCCTCACCCAAGGCAGACCCCAGCTGAGTGGGGGGATCAGGCTGTGGGACGGGCGGCTCTCAACTCCATTTACTCACCGTTTGCCATCCCACTCATGTTCAAGATAAAACAATGGCCCTCAACAGCCCTCTTCATTCTCCGTACTCCTACAAAATAAAAAAAAAAAAAAAAATCTTTAGCTTGTTCAAGTGCTCCTTCCTCCACAGCCATACACAGATACTGTCCTCACTTCCAAAATACAAAACGTCCCTTGAGCACAGCTTTCCTACTCTCCTGGGCTGGAATCCCACCATGGCTGATGCCCTGTGCCAGAGACACCCGGCTTAACCTTCCTACCTCTATTTTAAAATCTGAATTTGATCACTCATAATTCCTTCTGAAATCAGTGGGTGGTGACAGTCTTCAGCCCACTGGAAAAGTGCGTGCATTAGGCACCTGTAATATGAATTTAAGTTTTAATTTGATACGATCCTCCTAGGATTTCAGTGTGAAGGTGAAGAAATCCAGTAATTCCTTGCAGCTTGCTCATTTGTGCTGTCTATGGATTTTTTGTCAAATTCTTTTTATATTATCTTCGTGAGAAATTTAAAGAATCTCATCAACACCAGATTGTCTGTCTCTGTTGGTTTACTTTCTAGGATGATTTATGTATACATTAAATGTGATTGCAAGCCATTTCCTAACACGTGTAAACCTCAATTTTCAAAGATCTCTGGGGATGCTCTAGGTTTTAATAACAGCCTCACATAAAACACAATTACTTCATTCTGGCAATGACCATGAGTTAATATGGATATGGGGAGTTATTGCAATAATAGTTTATTTGTTTTTTCACAAATTATACTCTATAATTAGGGAAGTTTCTCTTTCAAGAATGCATTGACCATGCACACTAAATTTAGTATATTCATCCTTGTTGTCATAAGTGCTATTGACCCTGAAGAGAAAAAGTTAAATATATTTTTATTGAAAAGCATAGAAATAAAATAAAATTCACATCAAAACCAAAAAGCAAGAATTATTAGGTGGATTTTTTCCCCACTGTGTATCTTCAGGGTAGTACTCTGTGCTTTCCTGTTGGGCAACCAGCATTGCTCCCCACTCCCATCCAATCTTGAAGCTGCCTGCTCAGCGCCTCTCACATGCTGGGAGTATTTTGGTTTATGGCTTGGCCCACCTACCAACTATTTCAGTTACTGAGATGCAGTGAGCTATTTATCGCATCCATCATCTTACACATTTTTCAGATACTATGAGCAAACAGGAGACTTAGCCTTAATCATCATCTTTGTCTTATTCTTTCTCCATGCTTGCCACTGGCTTAACTCAAGTCCACACACATTTTCCTCGCTGAACTTTTCATTCATGTATTTTTGTTCTCTGTTGACTTCTAATTCCCTTCTTCTCCTAGCACGCATGCTAGATTAAATCTGCATTATCTAAGCCTGTGTCTCCTTTGCCTAGCACGCACAGCCATGTAAGTATCATTATCGCTTCATATTTTTCTGAAATCAGCATCCAGCAAATGCTGATCTGCACCAGCAGCTTTTCCAACAGGGAAACAAACACAGCGTCTGTGGCCCAGAGCCTGCAGTCGAAGTTGAGGCACATGTCTGCAAAAATCAGCTATTTTTCATTTAACTGGTGATGAGTGCTGACTTCTGCAGCTGCTGTTTTGGGCTCTGTGGATGAGGGCTCTGGTCCCACAAGTACCTGCCAAGGGAAAGCCGGGCAGAAGCATGAGGACACTGAGGGGGTTGCTTGTCTCACCTCTTCATGGACGGACCTCACCATGAAACTAAGGAGTACAGCATGGGATGCAGCAGCACATGCTGGCAGATGAACAGGAAGGGAAGTACCTACAAATGCCCTTATAGATGGGGATAAACCCAGGATTTTCTAAAGACCTGTTTCCTCTTTTGCCGAAGATCTGCTTTCTGCCAACATAACACTGCAATCTTACCCCATTTGTGTCAAAACATAACATAAGATGTCCAGAGCCTATTATTGCCAGTGAAAGAGGACTCCATGTGTGAGAAGCAGGCAAATGACAAGTCTCACTGTGAAGCTCCCCAAGAAAGCTTGCAGCACTGAGGCCAGCAGGGCTGGTCTGGCTTAACTAAAAGGTTTATGAAATCCAAGGTTGAAAGAAATCTTAGAGTCTCAGAAAGATGCAAACCTGCTTTTGAGATAACGCCAGCAAGTTATCTGGTTAAATTAATCTATGTCTGAACTGAGAAAAGCGCTTACAGAATATTTAGGCTGTGATTCATCCCCAGCAGTAATTCTGTTAAATTTTTCAACACCCCCTGCTATGCATGTGTAAGGATTCACAGGCACACCGAAACAGGCCAGCTAACTATGCTCCTCTCCTCTGCTTTTAACTGTTCTCAGAGCAGCGCTGTGCCTCCTCCTCACATGCTTTCTGCTATAAACCCAACCGTTTTCATTTCCCAGGCAATCCATTGTACGTGGCTGCAATTGCACTGACCATAACTGCAACCAAAGGGTATCCGATCCAAATTATGTAGCACATTCTGATATTGGCCTCTGGAGCCACAGATCTGGGAGAGGGCCAGAAAAGCCATTTTACAATTATAGTCTGTGTCATGCGCTTTATAAATGCTTTATTAAAAAAAAAAAAAAAAAAGGAAAAAAAAAAAGAAGAAGAAAGAAAAAAGACAGGGCGGTCATGCCCACAAGGCAGGCATTAATCATAGCTAGATAAAGTCCACTTCTGCCCTACGTGGCACAGTGTCAGCAGGAGCCCACTCTTGCTGCAAGGACAGGACACCCCACGCTTTTTGCCTTGATGGTGCATTTGCCCTGTAATAGCAGGGAGCAGATTTTTCACTGCTGTCTGTGCAGCTGCTCTGGAAGCAGAGTGTGATCCTGGAAGTAAGGATCGCAAGGTCATTTTCCAAAATGAAGGAAGGAATAAGCATGTCACAGGAGTGGAAGGTGGAAGACAAATGAACCCGGTAATTTCGTGTTTGGCAAAGACTTGGCTCCTCTCGCTGCAGCTCAGCTTTCAGAACCAGCAAGCAGGGGGGAGGCTCATTGCACAGCCCTCACCATCTCGCTCAGAAGATCACAGTCCCACACTCCCTGTAACTCCTTCTCCCCGTTAAATCCAGGAAGATGCTGTAAACTGCAGCTGTATGTCAGAGAGCTATTTCATCGCAGCCAAAAGGGAGTGCTGTAAAAATGGATGTGCTGCACGCTTTGCTGATGTAGATTAGAAGGAGCTTCATTCCTGTAGTCAAAAATAGTCAAAGAACAGAAATTACTTTGTTAAAAAACTATAAATTGGGTTATAGCAGGTGAGGGTCTTTCCTGATATTCTTACATTGTATTTTAGAGATCCTCTGTCATAAAAGGTGTTCATCTGTGCTACAGTCAATCACATGGTATCTGAGCATCTAAATGTAAGAAAACTCTTTAACAGGCTCTATTCCAGACACTTTATTAAAGCCATTACCAGAGGCACATCAAAATGTAATAAACACAGAAGCAGATAATGGTCAGAACATTTCTAGCATGAAATGCCTGATCTAGTCCGATTAAGGGAAATCCAGGTTAAAAGCTGTCATTTCCATTTGGCAGTTTCAAATGTCACAGTCACATTTCTGAGACAAATCCAGATACCATGTTCCTGAGTCACCTCAAGTTTACTGTCAGCAGTCAGTCTCTGCCACTTAAACATCTCTCAAGTCTTCCAGGTGCTCTCGTTAGACAGCGTTATCTCCGCTCTGGATAATCCTGACCCTTTCTCTGCTTGCTGTGTTAGTTCCCAGAAAGTAGTGGTCCTGTTTTCTCCCCAGAGATGTAGCCCTAGTGAATCCCGGCACCATCATGGCACCCCACATGGATAACGTGGATAGTTCCGTGTCACTGGAAGAGGTGCTCAACTTGACAGAGCTGGGTGGCAGACTGGACACATACAGCACACTCCCCAGGGGTGGTAAAGTCCAAGCTGAGCTGAGCAGATGATCAGGAGCTTATCACAGTGGTTTGTCTCATTCTGTCAATTACAATGGAGCTGTACTTTGGCTCTGCGCTTTGCGCTTACACCTAAGCGGTTCAGAGCACTTTAATTAATGAAATGGTAATTTATTCTCACTGCTCCTGGACTGCAGGGAGCTACGCTTGCCTTGCAGGCTGAGTGAGGGTGCGCTGTTAATGCATCCAAGGTGGATGAAGCAGAAGAGAAGGGAGAGAAAGACAAGAAAGTGACGAGGTGTCCCAGGGGAAGGATTTCTTCATGCGTGCCGTGTCCCCAGTGCCTCCACTGCTAGCAGCTGCTGGAGACAGGACAGGGCTTGGCTGGACCCAGGCTGGTAATTCCTATGTGATCCAGATCCATCCTGGAATCCTGAGTGAATGCATCACTGACACAGATGGGGCAGACAGGAAGGTTTACGCTGTCTTATTATTATTTCAATAATTTTGATGCTGAAGACAGGAGTACAGCATGTGCACTAGCAGATGGGTTTTCCAATTCATTAACTTAGGAGTCATGCACCTTTTTCCAAAAAGTTCCTGTGATATTATTGTTGCAGATAAGGGGTCCTTTCTGGTTGCCAGTCTTTCACAGTAAATCGGTACCTACAGTAATGACTGGTAGAAGAGAAATGCCTAATTTGTGAATTCACAGCCAAGATTGGGATGGCACATTAGATGCTACTGAGGCACCAGCTCGCTTCTCATCAGGGCAGTTTTCAAAGTGCTTCTCTGAATAGAACTGTTTTCTTTGCACTGAGAATCACAAAAAGCAGAGCCAAAAGAAATCGTTTAGTAGATAATAAAAATATAAAAGAAAAAGAACGAGTACATAAAAAATGTCACTAGGAAGGAAAGCAGCATGTGCTGTAACAGCCTGATCCAAACCACGCTGACATTCCCCCCACACATGCATGTTAAGGACAAGACCCTACTGCTTTGTATTTTCCAAATTCTGTGGCTCCAGACACCGGCCAGAGATTTTTGATGCTCCACCATCTCTTATTGAATAAGAGTAAAACCTTAAAAATAGAAAATACTTCATGTAAATAAACATTTTTAAAACACACGGATCAGCTCTCTGAAGTACATTATCTGTGGAAGGCTTCAGATTCAAAGCAAATTTATTTCTGGCTTCTGAAGAACATCTACGCATCCCATTCAAACACAAAAATAATAATAGCTGGCGTCCCATTCAGAGAGGCGCTCATGGCTCCCAGCAATTTTTATTCACAAGCACGTTTTTGCTCCACCATCTCAGCTGTGAGTCTGTTTTTTAAATTTGGTAAATCTGAAACCTCCTTAAGTTCTGCCTCTTTTAATTCCTGACTGTCTCTCACCACTCTTCTCATTTCTGGTTTTTCTAGGGACTTCAAATAGATCTCATTTTCTTAGAACCTCTAGGCAACATAATCACCTCCATGCCATAATCTCTTTGTTTACTTGTGGAATGAATCAATTTCTATTTGATTGCTCTCTCCCATTATATTTCTTCTCTCTTTTTAATATCACGCTCGCTTTACTTCGTTCTGAATGAAGCAATTGAGGGTTAATAACCCCATTAGGTATTTATGTTCTTGTTTTGTCTCTAATGAGGATGTTGGTTGAAAAGTCCAGAGTAGGATATTGACAGCAGCTGGAGGAAAATTCAGCACCAAGTGTGGCTGCTCTAATAGACAACAGTGGGGGCACAAGTGTGACCCACCCACATATGTGCACTCCACACTTCCAGTAGAAACTGGGGAGGCAAATAAAGCTACACCATTCTGGAATTCAGATGAGCATAAGATTTAATAGCCTTGGCAGCTGACACCGGTTTTTTGAGGCCTGATCTGTCCAGTACAACAGTATGCATAGCGAGGTCACTGCAGGTCTTTGAATCTGAGGTAATTGTTTGCTATTTCTCCTGCATCTGGTCCCCAAGTTCACATCAGCATCAGCAGAAAAGGCTCTGCTGGATTTTGTCATTCCTTCACATCTGGGAGGCATCTCCAGCTGTTGCTGTCTAATGGACTGGTTCATAGCTCTTCTCTCTCACTGGCCCCATCCCAGAGGAGATGTGTATGAATATGTGGCTGCAAATGGCAGATCTCTGGAGATACCAGCCCATAGGCAGCACTTTCTCCCATGCAAATGACACAGCTTTCAGGAAGAGAAGGGGCTATAGCTCCTTTGGAAACGGAGGCTGCTGGCTTCAGCAGAGGAGAGGCAAAGGTTGAGAGAAGAACTATGAAGTTGTAGGCCCCTCAGAGTCCAAGAAGACTGAAAGACATACAAGTTTTTCCATCCTCTGGACCTGCTTTTGGTGCTCAGAAAGGAAATCAAGGTGATGCTCTGTACTCCATGTCTTGAGTCTTTTACATAGTCTTGTTGCTTTTACATAGAGTCCTCGTGTAATACTACCCATGATTTTACAGACTTTGTAACTCTGAAAAGCAGGGAAGAGAAAATTCCTTAGAGACAAGGCTCCTGAACATCTGCATGGTCTCTCTAGCAGAGTCAGGTTTGTGGTTTCTTTTAATATTTCCTCCTATGGGTCTTATTTATGAAGATAACTATAAACTATATTGTAAGGCTATGGAGGAACAACTCCCCTACCTCAAGACACAGTTCTTTGTTGTCTGTGAAGCTTGGGTCAGCAGTGCCTTTTATGCAGCCGTGTTGAAGAGTTGTTAAGGGATAACATCAAGGATCATTAATAGACTGGGCAGACAATTATTTTCTTTTTCCAGGAGGCATTTTGAAATTTCAAAACAAATCTTGTTCCGAGTGGATAAAAGGTGAAATCCAAGAACATCCACCCAAACATGGGAAATGAAAATAAAACCAGCTTTCAACTAAAATATGTTCTTGCCTATTCTTTTTTCAATATTTTCTGCTGGTTTGGATCACTTCCATTGTTTTCCACTATAGAGGTAGAGAATAGTAATTTTTAATTAAAAAGACAGATTTCACTTAAAATCCTCAAAAAGAACAATTTCAAAACCTCTTTCAGTATTTTTTGTAAGTTTTTTAACCTCTACCCTTCTTCCAAAGCTTCTGTTTCAGTGGATATGCATTTTGTTTCACTGCAAATCGAATGAAAATAAAAATCTACAGCTTTTTGACCCACATTTGTAGAACATGTCTTCAAAGAGCCAAACCACACAAGTTCCTCCTGCTCTTCGCTGGAGCTGTATCTACCTAACTCTTCACGAGCAGTCTCTTGGAGTTCCAGCTGCTATGGCTCCATTTCTGTGCTATCCAGTCCTTCTCTAAAACACAGTGGGTGTCAGTATTTTTGACTTTGGCTGTTCACTGTTCAAATAGGAAAGTGCTTATATGGGGAGCCAAAAATCACATATTTCTGTTGGAAAACAGGTAATTGATTTCCAAGCCATTCTCACTTATTGTGTGCCACTTGAGAGACCCTAAACGTTGCAGTAACACAGAAGCCACTCAGTTTGTGTTACATATCACTTTGTTTATACCAAGACTTGCACAAAATTAGGCAGTCAGCAACAGCAGCATGTCCATCGAACATGTTTTCTGAAGAACTGGCCTTTTGGGAGAAACCAGTAAACTGTTTGGAATTATGAATCTCAGAAGTGCTGTACACCATATTTTATAATGCCACTCTTTTGGCACCAAACTCATCAGCTGTACTCCTTCACTTCATGTGACGTAAGACTGCCGAGTTCCTCAATCTTTCACACACTGCTTTTCAAAGATCGCTACGCTCGGAAGAGTACTGGTGAATCAAGCTCTGGGGTGAGGGTAGCATCTACCTCCATCACAGGCTGTCGAGATCTCCTCACTCCACTTCCATGGGTTGTCCAGGACCAGCTTCCCTCCCTGCTGCACTGATGTGCTGGGGGTGACATTGCTAAAGGACAGAAGAGTAAGGGAGTGCTGGACAGAGTGCTCTGGGTTTGTGTTAAATGGACATCAGCAGTGCAATTAAAAAGCAAACAAACTTCAAACAGAAAAGATTCACCTGTTCTTAGTACAAGGCTCTCTAAAAATGATCACAAATGCAAGTATTTAGAAAAGATTATTTCCTTTCTATATCCCGGTTTATTTAATGCATCTAGAGGCAATTTGTGCATCGTAAATGTCAGCTTTTCTGTTATTTCAGCAAGCTTTCTGCTTTCTTTTTTGTATAATTTTCTTTCTTTTCATTGACTGGCTGCCAAGTTGATGGTGTCTCTTTCGGTATCTCCTGGCTCACGTGCCTTCCTGTCCCCAGCTGTCACAGTATCCTGCCACGGCGCTGAATGATTAGTATTTAGGCTGTGAGGTTGATTTATTTCCCTCATTTTCTCTATTACAGCTTGATGCTGCTACAGAGCAAGGATTTACTGAGCCAATGGTTTATGCACACATCCTAAGGCTGGCATCGCCAGCAAGAAGGGCCATGGGCTGGCAGGGCTTTGCCCAGCTGGAACCGTGTCTCCCTGCAGAGCCTTTCTGAGAATCCATAGGCAAAAGACCCAAAGTAAACATGGATGTGAGTGTATGTATGTATGTGTATTTTATAAGTATATATTCCACCATACATATGAGTTTTGGTAATAACTGTCTCAGGGTGTTTGTGTAGCCAGTGTTACCACTGAGACATTTCTTTCCTCCTTGTGTTGCCCCTTGTCTTCCTCCTTCCCTCTCCTAAGACACAACACCACCGTTCCCCCTCCTGTCAGCACTGTGCTTCTAAATCAGCAGATACGAAACCCCTCCATTTCTAGAAGCCGAGACATCAGCTATTATGAAAGCATTTTACTCTTACGTAGTTTTTTGTCTGCCTATACCAACCACCACAAAAATCCAGTTCACGGGAGGCCAGCTGGCCAGCTTCTCCTGAAAGTTTCATTCTGACTATTCCAAAAAGTAGTAAGTGGTTCAGGTCACAGCTGAAGAGCACAAGCCGGATATAAATCACGTCAGGCCAAGCCTAAGGTATCCGCAAGCGATCGCTGCACAGTTTCAGACTCTGCAGGCCTTTCACACCCAGGACGTCCACTGACGTCAATGGAAATTTTGGATGATGACGGAGAGCAGTGACGATGTTGACTCCGGCAGCAAAAGCCTTGAGAGCCTAATGTTTAGGTTTTCTCTGCCTTAGTTTGTATATGCTGTCCCTCACCACATGCTGAGTGCCGCACAACGCAGCCCTGGGAAATAACAGGGAGCCTGTACCCTCTCGCCCCACTGCCGAGCTGAGGGGGGACAGGCTGGCTGGGGGGCTCAACCACACTCACATGGGGAAATTGTGATAGAGCATCACCATGGACCATAAATTCAGCCTCCCAGCACCCTTTCCAGCACTTTCCCTGGGAGACTTTTCACCTGCTCAGTAACTGAGGAGTTGCACCATTGCTTGAGGTGCCTCTCAACTGCTGGCAACTGCAAGGAGTCACTTAGAACAGCGTGGATTTAAAGTTTGGATGTGGGTCTTTTTTAAGAAAAAATTCTATTAACTCACCTTTTGAAAGCCAACAATAGCAATCACGTTCATGTGACAACCTGGGCTGCACAGAACACAAATTAGGCATGACTTTGATGCTTGTGCATCCCCTGGACACAACCCCTGTTCCTCAGGTGAGGGAAGGGGCCCTGAGGCAGCTCCTGACAGCTGAGGTACCCTTCCCAAAAACTGGGGTACATTGGGGAGGCTGGGGCACACTGGAGCAGGGCTGTGCTGCCCTGATCCCTGACTGTAGAGGCCAGAAGCTTTCCCTCAGGATGGCGAGAGGCTTTCCCTCAGGCTGGCGGTGCTGCTGGCACCTGGCAGCACCCGCATGAAGCGGCTGGGGAGCTGAGCCCTGTGGAGCTGTTGAATTTCTACTGCATAGGATAACAGTGAGGAGCCAGAGCCTCTGCAGGGGAGCAGTCCCTCTGGAGACTTAGCAGCCCTGCGCCACTTTTACTTGACTGGTGGAGTAGGAATTCCTCAGGAATGCCTGAACTCATTAGCACTCAGTTGGTGTCCTGTTTTGGAAGATGGCAGTCATTAGGTGCGAGGTATCGGCAATTATGGTCCTGTTGGAGTAGGGCTCACTAGCTGCTCTGTTGGGCTGGAAATGCTTGCAAGGGGCAGGAACATCCTGGCTGTGTCCTCATGCCCCTTGAACGGGGCCTTCCCTGCCCTCATCACTCCTTGGTGAACCCAGGAGGAGGATGGGGTGATGCAGTGCCAGAAATGGCACCTTCAAAACGGATGGCCAGCCACAATCACAGTGCAAATTAGATTTGAAAAAACAATGGGGTATTTGCTTTGGGTAGGAAGGCAATTTTAAGGGCAAAGTTACAGAGCCCTGTTAGGAATTCCCGGTTTCACTGTTGGGCTTTTTTGAGCTCTTGAGTAAATGCTGTCTGGGAACTCGCTGCTGCTCATTTTGTCAGTGTGTTCCATAATTCCCTAAGGATCATCACTAGCTCTAGTGTTGCTCACTAACTGTTCTGCACTCCCTGTCTGCACATGGCCTTACCTGGTGCTGCCAGAGCTGACACTCCTTTCTCTTTACTCAGTTTGGGCAGGATGGCAAGTTCCAGTGTGATGTCCATCCCTCACACCCTGCCACGCAAACAGGCCAGTTCACTCTTGCTTATCCTTCAGCCCTGCTCCATGCACTGCAGGAACCAGCCCTCTGCTCCCACCACAGGCACACCAGTAATCCCCAGCCACCTGTGAATCTTGCATTCCCCTTGCTGCCTCTTCCAGCAGCCCACCAGAGTATTTAAGGCTGATTCTGTGTGCTATACCAGACCAAGCTGAGGGTTGCATGTAACTCCATGAAGCAGTCTTTGAGTGTATGTAAAAAGCTCATCTCTATGTCCAAGTGTAGTATCTGCCTGGTCTGTGGGTGTTTGGGCTTTGCATATGGCAAGAATATTACTTTTTATTTATATAATGCCACTTATTGGGGGTTTTTTAGCCTGGAGAAGAGAAGGCTCCAGGGAGACCTCACACCCAGTACCTAAAGGGAGCCTACAGGAGAGATGGGGAAGAGACTCTTATCAGGGAGTGAAGTGATAGGACAAGGGGTAATGGCTTTGAACTGAAAGAGGGGAGGTTTAGATCAGATATAAGGAAGAAATTCTTTCCTGTGAGGGTGGTGAGACACTAGAACACGTTGCCCAGAGAAGTTGTCGATGCCCCATCCCTGGAGGTGAGGTGTTCAAGGCCAGGCTGGATGGGGCTTTCAGCAACATGGTCTAGCAGGAGATGTCCCTGCCCATGGCAGAGGGGTTGGAACTCGATGATCTTTAAGGTCACTTCCAATCCAAACCGTTCTGTGATTCTATCATTATCCAGAAGAGCATAAAGTAATGCAGGGTACCTCTAAGGTGTAAAGGCAGAAAATGATGGATAACGCAACATACGATAACTTCAGCTGCCTGATCACTGAGAGCCACATTAAAAGCTGCTTCTTGCCAGCAATACTTGCTGCATTTTCCAAAATGTCACATCCCTTCTGGCCTGATGGAATACACACAGATGCCAGCCTGCCCCATGCAGCAAGCTGAAGGGGGACTTCAGAGGGACCATCTTGTCACTGTGATAACACACCTCGGAGTGAGCTCAGCTCACTCTGGTGCTCGTGGACAGATGTGGCTCTGTGGGAAATCTGTTTTAATGTCTGCTCACAGTGCTACAGCCGGTGCTCCTCCTCCAAAGTTATCAGCAGTGCGGTAGGGCTGCTACACAACTTTTCTGTCTCCTTAATGCTTTCCCTCGTGTCTCATTAGAGGTGGCTTGGTGGTCCTGCTCCCAAGGCAAGCAACCTAGATGCAAAATTCTGTTCAGGTGCAAAAATTAAATTAAATATTCATCTTAATGTGATTCACTTCCTCCAGCCTTTGCTGCAGCCATGTATGTAAAAGCTGTAGAACATACTCTAGAACTGCTGCTCCCTTCATTTAAAATGGATGGAGGCACACTGAACAGGTTTAGTGCCCCAGGCACAGAAAATTGTGGGACGGAGAACCATCCTACAGGAGAAGCTGCAAACTTTTCCCTGTGTTTCTGCAGCCTGAGTTTCCCACCCAGGGGTGTTTTGCTAAGGGAGTTTACAGTATGTGAATTTTCCCTGTGGTTTGGTCTTGTTCTTTTAAACTTTTTTTTTTTTT